>PVJI01015371.1:0-41283 GCA_004026765.1 Micronycteris hirsuta | reverse complement strand
TTTTGCCTTCCATGGTTTTCTTTACCCTTGGTTAACCATGACCCAGAAATACTAAATGGAAAATTCCAAAAATAAACAATTCATAAGATGTTTTCCTCAAAATTTTTTTTGTTGAATTTATTGAGGTGACATTGGTTAATAAAATTACATAGGTTTCAAGCAAAATAAAGCCCCTCATTGACAGGCAACAGTATGGTGATTACTGAGGTAAAGGGTGTGGGGAGAGGAAGGAGAGGGTAAAGGTGGGATAAATGGTGATGGAAAGAGAGTTGATTTGGGGTGGTGAACAGTTCATAGGTTTTAAGTTGTGCACTGTCTGACTAGCATGATCAGATCTCGCTCCATGCTGTGCTGTCCTGCCCGGAATGTGAATCATCCCTTTGTCCAGCATGTCCTTGTATGTATGATTCCTGCCCGTTAGTCAGTCAGGAGCCCCTTGGCTGTCATACCGACGTTATGGTAGTAGTGCGGTGCATGTGTTCAAGTAATGCACATTTTACTTAGTAATGACCCCTCCCTGCAAGAACACCGATGCTGGCAATTTGGGCATGCCAAAGAGAGCCTTCAGGTGCTTCATCTAAAGGAAACAATATGTGTGTTTAGGAAAAAAATCATAGTTTATATAGGGTTCAGTACTCTCTGAAATTTCAGGCACCCACTGGGGATCTTGGAAGTAGTCTCTGCAGGTAAAGGGGGACTACCGTATTTTGGTTATATAACTATCGTTCTGGAATAGTTATCTGTCAATCTAGTGTGACTTCATCTTTTTATTATCACTTCTATTTGTATTTACATCATTTGGCTTAATATAGGTTCGATCTAAAGTTTATTGATAGAGCAGAATTTGTTTAATTCCTATGATTTTAGAGTAAGATTTGACAAATATTAGAAATGTTTGGGACATTACTGTTTCTCTTATACTATTTCAATGGAGACTTTTAACATTTCTGTACTTATGTTAAAAGGTACACCCTTTGAACATGATTTTGTTGATGTTTTTATTTTTCAAAATACAGATTCACACCTTAGTAGAGAGTTTGAAACTTTCCATCACAGATCAACAACTGCCTATGTTTATTCGTATAATGCAACTTGGGATTGCTCTTTACTATGGAGAAATAGGCAATTTTAAAGATGGAGAAACAGAAGACTCTACATGTCACAATAAAGATACGTTAGGAAACATTACAGGTAAATATAATATAAACTTATTTTAGAACTGTGTTCTTATAAAGTGTTTTCATAATTGTGAAACTTTAGATTGAATTTTGCCATGTTCTAAGGTGGTGGGATGATTTTAATTTGATTGTTTAACATTACTTGATTTTTATATACATTCTGGATACTTTTTCTTGTTTTTATATGCTAAAAATAACTAATATTTCTAATAGGTAGAGGTGTTCAGAATGTATATTATACAAAAGTTAAGGTAGTGTAACCTCGAGATTTCCTAGTTAATGGTATAGTATTGGTAATTTTTTTTGCAAAGGCTCACCAAGAGTACTTATAACTGAGTTGTATATGCTTAATTAATAATAATTATATGTAATTAATTATTAATTATACTTAACTATGTGATTCATTGGTGGCTACCTAATTCGTTGGAGCACTAATTAACAAAGTATTTGCTTCATTGAAATATACCTAGTGGGTTAACTTCAGTATTCAACTCATTATTTCTTTACTGAAACCTAGTATATGTAAGACATTTTGTTGTTAATGTGGGAAAATATTGAGCTGAAGGGATTTGTTTTCCTCCCTTAAAATCTTAAGATATAATGGAGCAGACAGACATGTGAAGTTTGTTAAGTATGATGTATGGTAGAATGATAGTATGTTTGATTAAATAGAGGTATGAATATCTGAAGTGGAAATATGATAAAAGGGATGATTGCTTTGACTTGGCATTTGGCCTGAGATAAGGAAAAATTTGGACAAGATCCTTAATTCCCATAGATAGAGACTTTAGAAAAGGACATTTAAAACTTAGAACCAAATAACCCAGTTTAAAAGTTGGGCAAATGACCAGACCAGACATTTATCCAAACAAATGGCCAAAGATGCTCAACATCATTAGTTACGAGGGAGAATGCAAGTCAAAACGACAATTAGATACCAATTCCTAGCCAGTAGCATGGCTACAATGAGGTATATGGGAACTCTGTACTATCTTTGTACCTTTTCTGTAAACCTAAAATTATGCCACAATAAAAAGCTAATGCAATTTAAAAAACAAAACAAAAGAAGACTCATAATAACAAGTGTTGGCAAAGATGTACAGAAGTGGGAACCCCTATATGTCGCTGGTGGGAATCTAAAATGGTATAGCTGCTTTGGAACAATCTGGTTTCTCTGAAAGCTGAACATAGTCTTACTATATGGTCCAGCAACTCTACTCCTAGGAGAATTGACAACATGTGTCCACGTAAAAACTGTGGACACCACTCCACAGCGGACATTCACATAAACTATGTGAAACTGTGGATATTCACAGAAACTATGTGAATGTTTATGGCAGCATGTCTTTGTTTCCAAAAAAAGTGGAAACAACCCAGTGTCCATCAACTGTGGATGGACATTTATGGTATATAAACTGTTATGGTGTAACCATACATTAGAATATTATTCAGCTATACAAAGGAATGAAATACTGATATATGCTCAGTGTAATTAACTTTGAAAATATCTTTTTTAAAAAAGATTTTATTTATTTTTAGAGAGAGGGGAAGGGAGGGAGAAAGTGAGGGAGAGAAACATCAATGTGTGGTTGCCTCTCACGCGCCCCCTAGTGGGGACTTAGCCAGCAACCCAGGCATGTACCCTGACTGGGAATCGAACCAGTGACCCTTTGGTTCACAGGCCAGCATCAATCCACTGAGCCACACCAGCCAGGGAAGACTTGAAACACATCTTAAGTGAAAAGTAGCCAGTCATGAAAGATATGTGTGATTCCATTTATATGCAATTCTACAATCAGCAAAACTAGTTTTTGGTTTCTTAAAAAATTGAGAACAGTGTTTTCTTGGAGTAGAGGGGTAGCAGAAGTGACTGGAAAGGGCATGAGAGAACTTTTTGAGATGTATTCTTTTGTGAAAGAATTCTTTCATTGAGAATAATGTTTACTTAAAAATATATTTTTAATTAAGACTTTTTTTTTAGAGCAGTTTTGGGTTCATGGCAAAATTTAAGGGAAGATACGGAGATTTTCCATTTGCCCCTGCTCCCACACATGCATAGCTTCCACCATTATTGACATCCCTTCCAGAGTGGTATATTTGTTGCAATTGATGAGCCTACACAGACAGATCACTGTTGCCCAGAGTCCATAGTTTACCATTTACTCTTAGTGTTGTACATTCTGTGGGTTTGGGCAAATGTATAATGGTATGTGTCCATTATTATGGTATCATACAGAGTATTTCCACAGCCCTATGGCATAATAGTTTTGGGACTCATCTGTGTTGTTTCATATATCAATAGTTCTTTGCTTTTTATTACTAGGTACATTGTAGGTACATTACTAGGTACATATACCATAGCTTAGTTAGCCACTCCCCTGTTGATGGCTGCTTGGGCTATTTCTAATTTTAGCTATTATAAATAAAGCTGTGCTGGGCGTGTTTTTTGTAGGCATGTGCTATTCTTTCTCTTGGATGAACACCTAAGAGTGCAAATGAATGTTTAGTTTTAAGAAACAACCAGACATTTTTTCCAAAGTGGTTGTACCATTTTAATTCCCATCAACAACGTATGAGAATCCCAGTTGTTCCACATCCTTGCCAGCATTTGGTGGTGTCAGGCTTTTGTTACTTTTTACCATTCTTAGGAATTGTGTTGTGGTGTCTTGTTTTAGTTTGCATTTCTCTGAGCAGTTATTTTGAACTTTTCATTTAGTTGTTGATATTAATACAACTATCTCTTTGAAGTATATATTAAATACTTTTCTGTTTTTAAATCTTTTTGGATTTCATGACTGATTTGTGGGAGTTCTTTATGTATTCTGAACTAAAGTCCTGTGTTATATATACGTTTTGGGATTTTTTTTTTTTGCCAGTCTTTGACTTGCCTCAAGTTTTAAATATTGATTAAATGTAATTTTTAAATATTTCCTGTATGACTGTTGTCTTATGATAGGGGAGCCAGAAAACCTAGAAGTTCAACTGCATGAGGATGATTTTAATGGAGTATATGTGTTTATAGATTTATCTCTAAAGAGTTGATATGTTGAATCTGCCAGAGTCTGCGTACATCACGAATTTTTTAAAGAGTAATTTTCCCCCAAATTTTATGATGATAAGGCTGTTTTGTTTGTATTGCTAGAATAATGTTAAGAGACTCTGGTGGATTTGTCATTACAAGCTGCAGTAAGTTAAAGTGGTTGGAGTTTAAACTGTTAATCTGCTAATTTGTAAGCAAATAACAATTTTTTGTTATAATTTTTCATCTGTAGAATAATAAATATACTCATATGTCACCTACTAATAAGAGTCACCAGCACTATTATTTGTCTTAATTACATATAAGAATAATTTTATTATAACATTTACTTTCACTCTTTGGGGTAATTATTTTTTTGAGGGTGTATATTTTGCATAGGAATAATTGCCGTTCTCTTTTTCCATTGGGTACAAAAGGGAATCCAGAACTTTTCTTGTAGTTTTCTGATTTTATATTTCTAGGAAAAGTCAGTTTTTTTAGTACTTTAGCTTTATTTTTGGGAAGTAGGGTTTTTTTTGTTGTTGCTTAATGAGTGAAATGCCAAAAAATGAATTTATTCACTGTATTTATCAAATACATTTAAAATTACATGGTGAACTTTCTAGATAACATTAATTGTGGCCCATGAAATGGAGAGTGACACAGTGCAACATATACAAACTTAAAGATTGTAATGCTGAAGTACTGCTTTAAAATACTAATAAGCAATGTATGATTTGTTCATACTTTATATGTAGAAAGAAGGATGGGAGATATATATTGTTATAGAATTTATCTTCCTAATTTTCATTAGTTAAAATCTTTTGCTCTATTTAAAATGATTTTATTTTGATTGATAGGTGTCGAAGATGAAACTAGAATAGATATGTCGTATCCTGCTCAGTACAAAGGCCAAGAGTTGTATTCGCAGCAGGAGGATGAACAGTCGCAGGGATGGGTATCATGGGCCTGGTCATTTGTGCCTGCAATTGTGAGTTATGATGATGGTGAGGAAGACTACCTTGGAAACGATCCAGCATCAACCATGCATCAGCAAAAAGCCCAGACTTTGAAGGATCCTATTGTTTCTATAGGATTTTACTGTACAAAAGCAACTGTGACTTTCAAAGTAGGTTTCCTTTTTCTTGCTATTCATATCTCTCACAGCTTAATGCTTAAATTTTGATTTCTAATAAGGATTTAGCTGAAAATTTGTTTTCCATGCACTAGATATAAGATACACTCTAACATCCTTACTTCATGTATGTGTCCCGTCATCTGCAATCTCTGAATTTTGATCTCTTCCCATCTTCCTAATGCCTTTTCCACATTTTTTTTTTAAATCAACTTTGTGGGAAGTTTTTCTGTCCATACTAAATTTTTTAATTGACATACAAACATTCCTTAATATTTCCATTAAAAATGCACATAGATGTAACCATAGTTTTTTGATCCACTCATTTACTGATGGGCACTTAGGCTGTTTCTAGCACTTGGCTAATGTAAGTAATGCTGCTATGAACATTGGAGTGCATAGGTTCTTTTGAATTGGTGTTTCAGGATTCTTAGGGTATAATCCCAGCAGTGGAATTGCCAGGTCAAAGGTGTTCCATTTTTAGTTTTTTGAGGAAATTCCATACTGTTTTCCACAGTGGCTGCACCAGTCTGCATTCCCAGCAACAGTGCACTAGGGTTCCCTTTTCTCTACAGCCTCTCCAACACTTGTTTGTTGAATTGTTTATGATGGCCATTCTGACCAGTGTGAGATGGTATCTCATTGTGGTTTTAATTTGTATCTCTCTGAAGGCTTGTGATACTTAGCATCCTTTCATATGTCTCTGGACCGTTTGTATGTCCTCCTTGGAGAAGTTTCTGTTCAAGGTCCTTTACCTATTTTTTAATTGGGTTGTTATCTTCCTGGAGTGGAGTCTTGTGAGTTCTTTATGTATTTTGGAGATCAAACCCTTGTCCAAGGTATCATTTGCAAATATATTTTCCCATACGGTTGGTTCCCTTTTCATTTTGCTGATGCTTTCATTAGCCGTGCAGAAACTTTTTATTTTGATGAAGTCCCATTTGTTTATTCTTTCCTTTATGTCCCTTGCTCTAGGAGACGTATTGGTAAAAATATTGCTGCGTGGAATATCTGGGATAGAGGGTGGGAACAGGGGAAGGGTTGTCAGGAACATGTATAAAGGACACATGGACAAAGCTGAAGGGAGGTGGGATTGAGGGTGGGAGGTGGGGATGGCTGGGGTTGGGGGGAGTAGTGGGGAGAAAATGGAGACAACTGTACTAGAACATCAATAAAAAATGCACATAGATAATCTTACTTGAATTCATGTGCCCCTGTGGCTACAGTTTCGTCTCTGTGTTCTCTTTTATTACTAAATTTTTTTAAAGCGTTGTTTATATACAGTTGATCTCTTTCCCATCTCTCTTTCATTCTCCAGGACAGTCCAATTTCTTGTTTTACTCCACTTTTAGCAGTGTTTAACATGCTTTGAGCACTTTCTCCATTAAGATATACATGTAAAATATATATTCAAAAGAGATTATACAATATTTTCAAGTTAAAGAATAATAAAGTGAACACCCTTTTAAGAAATATAAACTTATTTGTACTCTGGCACCCTTATGTGTTCTTCTTCGATTGTATTTTGTCTTCTCTGCTCCTAAAATATAACCTAACCTTAATTTATTTATTCCTTGGCTTTTTATAATTATATTGCCACACGTGTAATATTCTTGGACTGTATCCAATTTATTCAACAAATACATGTTAACACCATCTATTTGCCAGGCACTATTTTGACTCTAGCAATACCACAACAGATTATGCTTTTTAAAACTTGAATTGTTGTAAATAAAAGAAAATATATAATATGCCTATTGATGATATGGATTATGTAGAAAAATAAAGAGGGAAGAGAAATAGTGAATGCTTCCACTACATGTGAGGGGGGATTTGCAATTTAAAATTGAGTGATCAGAGAAGGCCTGATAACAAGGGGATACTTAGGAAAGACCTGTGAAAGAGAAGCTTTGTAGATCCTTGGGAATTCAAGGAATGGCAAATGAAAATAACTCAGAAATTCAAGGAACAGCAAAGAGGCCAGCGCAAAGTGAGCTAATGTGAAAGTAGTATGAAATCGGGTCAGAGAGGTAATGGGTGTGGGAGAGGTCCATGAATTATAATACTGTGTAAGTCATTTTAGGGATTTGTCACTAATCCTGAGTGTGATAGGAAGTCTTTGGGCAATTTATAGTGGTTATAGAATGAACTGAGTTATAGTTTAAACTGCATTACTCTGATTATAAGGGAACGAACGCAGATGGAATTGCAATTTTCAAGGAAGACATAACGATGGCTTTGACTAGGGTGGTGGCACGTGAGGATGGTGAAAAGTAACTGGATTTTGAATGTTTTGAAGGTCAAGAGGATAATAGGACTTTCTGATAGATTTTAATGTGAGACACAAATGAAGTGAAGGGATCTATGCATGGCTACTGAGTAACTGGAAGCGTTGAGTTCTGATTTTCGTAGACGAGGAGGATTGTGAGAGGATGAGGTTTGGGAGAAATATCAGGAGTTTGGTTTTGGGTAAGTTTAAAATGCCCACTGTATATTCAAGTAGCGCTATCTGGTTGATTTACAAATCTGATATTCAGGTTAGAAGTTTGGTCTGAGTGTATAAATTTAAGATTTTATTTTATTTATTTATTTTTTAAAGATTTTACTTATTTATTTTTAGAGAGAGGGGAAGGGAGGGAGACAGAGAGG
Source organism: Micronycteris hirsuta (assembly GCA_004026765.1). Lineage (NCBI taxonomy): Eukaryota > Metazoa > Chordata > Mammalia > Chiroptera > Phyllostomidae > Micronycteris > Micronycteris hirsuta. The sequence continues at coordinate 33,302 of PVJI01015371.1, read as the reverse complement.
GAGAGAAACAGCAATGTATGGTTGCCTCTCACATGGCCCTCACCGGGGACCTGGCCTGCAAACCAGGCATGTGCCCTGACTGGGAATCGAACCGGGACCCTTTGGTTCCCAGCCCGCGCTCAATCCACTGAGCTACACCAGCCAGGTAAATTTAAGATTTTAAAATTAGGATTTCTGTAAAGCTGGAATTAGTATAGAGAGGAAAATGGAGAGATTCTAGGACTAAGCTCTGAGGCAATGTGATGTTACATATTTGGAAAGATGAGGAAGAAATAGTGGGGAAAACTAAAAATAAGTGACCAGTGATGTAAGCAAAAAGCTACTAGAGTGTCTGTCTGGAAGCTAGGTGCCATAAATGTTTTAAAGTGAAGGGAGTAGGTCATTTGTGAGAATAGATCATTGGATTTGTCAGTGTGGACATTGTTGGTGATGTTGACCAGAGCAGTGATTTGACACTGGTGGAATCTTAGTTGGAGTTAGTTAAAACAAATGGGAGGAGTTGGTTAAAAACAAATGGGTGGAAATGTAAAAGATGCAGTTGTTGTGGAAAACAGTTTGACAGTTCCCCAATAAGTTAAACATAGAATTATTGTATGACCCAGCAATTCACTCCTAGTTATATCCTCAAAAGAATTGAAACTGTACAGAACAAATAAATAAATGAACATGAATGTTCATAAAAGCGCTATTTACAGTGGCCAAAAAGTTGAAACAACCCAAATGTCTTCAATAGATGAAGGAGTAATAGCCTTTTCAGAGAATCATGGATATTCTTTTTTGATGGTACACCAAACTCATTAAGTGGTAATTTTTTAAAAAGTTATTTGTATCTCTGGCTCATGGAAATTGCCTGGTACATATTCAACAAATAAATGTCTGTTGAATAAATGCATTCATCCATCATCTGCCCATCCATTCATCATCCATCCATCGATCCACCCACCCATCTCATCTGCTTTCCATCTTCCAAAATTTTTGGAATCCTCTTTTAGATTTTGTTATTTTTTTCCAATTTTATTTGTCTTTGTGGGGTTTTTTTTTCCCCCATGGAAGCATTTTCCAGAAGGATATAAACTCATGTTTCTAACCTGTGAAGTAGTATTACCAGTGTTATTCTAGGCAAGTTGTTAGATACTTGAAATATAGCAGCAAAAAGCAAACAAACACGTTTTTGGTCTCATGGTATTCTTTTAATTTAGCTTGTATTATTTGTTAACTGCTTGCAATAAATTTTTTCAATCAGTAGTACAACTATACAAATTATAACTATAGCAGATCATAGATTAAACTATTTTAAAGTAAATAGTCTTTAATAGTCTTTAAAGATTTTTGTAATTAAAATCATTTAGTATCTTCTAATATGACAAATGCTGAAAAATACAGAGAATAAGTTTCTAAAAAGTTTAGTCATGGATTCATTGGTTTAAAATTTTTTTTTTTGCTAATAAAGTTTGAGTTAAAATGATAAAACTGCATATATTAGCTATACTACTTTAATACCATCGTTTATTATTTTTGAATTCTTTTATTACTGAAAGTTATTATTATACTCTTTTAAAAGATTTTATTTATTTATAGACAGAGGGGAAGGAAGGGAGAAAGAGAGGAAGAGAAACATCAATGTGCGGTTGCCTCTCATGCTCCCCACACCGAGGAACCTGGACCCTTCGCAGTCTGGTGCTCAGTTCACTGAGCCACACCAGCCAGGGCTTATTATACATTTTTTTAATTGAAATTCACTGATTTACCTTTTTTGTTATTGTCTCCATTATAGATTTTAATTTTGTTATTTTAGTTGATTTCACCCACCTCCCTTTCTTTTCATTCCATTATCTTTTCATCTCTATTCAGCTTTCTTTTGGTATTTTTAATTATGTGTAATTTTTCAATTACAGTTTATTTTCATTACTATTCTCCGCTAGCTTCAGATGTACAGCACAATGGCCAGACAACGACGTACTTCACAGAATGATCCCCCCTGAAACCTCAGACAGCCACCTGGCCCCATACACGGTCACTACCACCACCACTGACCACACTCCCCATGCTGCAAGCCACAGCCCTGGAAATCCACTGATTTACTTTTGTCTAAACTAAAGGAATAGGGATCAGTGGCTTTATTAAATGATAAGACAATAAAATGATTAACTATAATAAAAAGCCAACTGTTGTCAACTATTATTAGTTATATTGCCAGTTTTACGTGATCCAAATTAGGAAGTTATTTTTAATATAAGTTGGTGAGGGATGTTAAGGATTGCTGGTAAAGCAGTGTCCTTTCTGGTGTTATTATTATTTTTTTTTGCCTATATTAAATTTGAAATTATTCTGGTATATTTCCGATAACTTCATGGATGAGAAGAATTGTATTAAACTGAGTCATTTATATATGAAATTTTAACAGACTTTTGGGGCAATGTTTGTCATTAGTTAATGCATCCTTTTAAAAATTTGCAACATTTATGTCTCTAAGGGAAATATGTTGATATTTAGGAGGAAAACATTAGAATTCATTGTTCAACATGGATTTGAAGAATGTATGGAATTAATTTGTGGTTCATATTTTGGGCAGAAAATAAGGTCATGTTTCTACATTAGCATTTTGAACAGTTGATATCAATCCAACAAAAATCATGCCAAATTAAATATAGTATTTTAAAAATAATGTTGAAAATTGTTCTTGTAATGTTTGAGTCCTTTTAATCAATTAATTGCTTTTTTTCTACAATAATTGTAGACAGCTGAAAAGTGATCAAGTTTAAAATATTCAGTTTTACTTACTCATTTTAGATTATATATAGAATTGTACTTGAAAGCAGCAACATGTGTGCACCAGTTCTGAAAGCATTCAAGAAATAAGTAAAAACCTTTTTGTTATAAAAAATGAGAATAATTAGTTGATTTGCAGTATAAATAGATTATCATACTTAAAAATGATTACTTTTTAGTTCAATAAAACCTATTTAAGTCAAACATTTTTTTTTCTGTTTAACTATATGATCTTTGACTTTACATTTAAGTTTAAATAATAAAAATTCATTTAACAAAAATAAGGGGCAATGTATCATTAGCAATCATATGCAGAATACTCTTTAAAACTTAAAATCTTTATTTGGAATAGTTTTAGATTTTCAGGAAAGTTGCAAAAATGTGTACAGAAAGTTCACATATACTTCTTACACAGTTCCTCTATTGTTAACCTCTTATGTCTTCACAGTACATTTGTCAAACCTAGGAAACCAACATTAGTACATTACTGTTAAATTCCAGACTTTAATTGAATTTTATAATGTCCTTTTTCTGTTACATGATCCAAACCAGGATACCATGTTGCATTTAGAAAAGTACTTTTAAAAATAATTTAAATTATCTAATTTTTGGATACATATAAATAATGTGTTATGAGCTTCAGAGGAGCCAGAATGTTTTTTTCTTTTGTCAGTGTCTAGATTAGTACTTGTTATCTAGCAGACACTAAGTGTTTCTTGCATGAATGAATGAGTCTGTGAGACATACTATGAGACACGAATTTTGAAAGTAAACACCAATGAACCTATTTCCCTTATAGAACTGGAGTTTTTTGAACCTATTTGTTTCCTCACAGCTTTCTTTTTGATTGCTAATAGGAAGAAATCTTGGAAATGATTGAACTAAACCTGGTAAAATAATATTAGTGAATAGAAAATGAATTCAGTTTAAAATATATGTAAAATGTTGGCAGAATATATGAACCATTTTATGACTGTGGGTCTTACAGATGCACAGCTTTCACCTTTTTAAGCAATATTAAGAAAAAGGAGTTAAATAAAAATAAGGTAGTGCTAGTATTTAAATTATCTATATGAGCTTAGGCTAGCGTATTCAACCTTTATACCATGGATAATCTGTTACAGCTGTTTCTGTTGCACCTGTTTTCCTGCTTAATAATTAAATTTCCTGAATCTTAAAATTGGCCTTGTTTTCATCAATTCATCATAATAATGACAGTTTATTGCTATTCAATACTAATATGACTTACTTAATATTATTATATTATTTCTTAGCTCACTGAAATGCAAGCTGAAAGTAGTTATTATAGTCCTCAAAAAGTAAAATCTAAAGAAGTATTGTGTTGGGAACAAGAAGGAACTACAGTTGAGGTAATCTTTCAATATTTAACATATATTTAAAAAATTTTTTAATGGTTCTTCAAGTTAATGTTTAATAAATATAAGTTTTGATCATATGTGGTACATTCAAAATATATAATTTTATATTTTAGTGGTTGGTAGTGTTGGTTGAACTAATTATTCTTTTTAACCAAGATTTGATGCAACGTAAATTTATTTTTTCATTTAATATGTGTGCGCTCATATGTATGTGTACATGAATATTCATGAAGTGCCAGTCATTGAGATGAGAAAGGTTTGAAGATACAAGGATAAGTAAGAAGTTTTTTATTTTGATAGAATTTATGATTTGAGGAGAATAAATTTGGAAAGGCTGTAATCCTAAAGCTGTTTTTAATGATTAAGAAATTCTACAAGGAAAGCCTGTGACATTTTTATGAAATTCAAGTTCTTAGTTCTAATGTTTCCTTTCCTCTTACAGGCCCTTATGATGGGAGAGCCTTTCTTTGATTGCCAGATTGGTTTTGTAGGTTGCAGAGCCGTGTGCCTTAAGGGAATTATGGGTATTAAAGATTTTGAAGAGAATACGAATAGGAGTGAAACTGTAAGTCAAAATCTTCCCTTTCCCTGCTTTTTTTGGATAGAATGCAGGGATGATGAAGTGCTTATTGAAGTGTTTAACCATACCAAAAAACCTGTTAGACTACATATATCTTTGGCTTGAGAGAGGAACTTTACTGTTTTTCCCTGTAAGAAATTATAGAGCTCAGGGGAATTGAGAAAGTTGGTAGCACTTAACACCTGGACAGTAGTTCCAAATACTTTCCAATTCATAAATGTTTCTTCTTTCTTGTTTATGGCAGCTACTTGGAGTTCCTTTTTGGTTTGTTAAAATATTCTTTGCCAAAACAGGCAGCGAAAATAGAGACAGCTTTCCTTGTCTTTTTACAGGACTTCAAGTTGTAGTGATTTCTATTGACTAGTAAATGGGTGTTATAAAACCAAGGTTTTATTTTCTGAAATGGTCTAATGATTTTTCCTCCTGTTAAAAATTTTTGCATTTATATTTAGGAAGCCTGTTTCTTCTTTTGTGGTGAAAATTTGAGTATGAAAGGTTTGACATACCTTACAAATTCACTGTTTGATTACCGAAGCCCAGAAAATAATGGTACTCGTGCAGAATTTATCTTGGATGCAGCTCATCATAAGGTCAGAGGATACATAGTTGAGCTAAATTCTACGCTGTGTTTGGGTGGACAGTTTATATGAATACTTGTTATTGCCATATTTCTTCTCAAATAATATATTCTGAATGCTGTTTATTTATTGAAACGTTTAGATTGTGTTCATCCAGCTTTTATAGCTAGAGAAGTTTGAGGAGTTCACAGAGGTGTCTATGTTTAAATAGTATGGAGCCTCAGTTAGTTAGTTTATCCATTCCCTACTGTTAACATAGCCGTGGAGGACACATGTAGAAGTGTCTCCTTTAATTTCAGATACTTTTGAGTTTTCGGATTAATGGGGAGAGATGAAGCATTTCACATATTATTATATATATCTTAGTATTGTTTGAATTTTTCATATATGATTATATTATAGTAGACGAAGTAATTTAAATTTTAACTTTTTTCACTAAAGATTTACTTTTATTGTTGAAAGTAAAGAATTTCATTTTGACCTGCATAATTAACATGCCTCTAAATATTTTATTGTATCTTTAGTGTTTACACTGTTTCATGTGAGTGTACTGAAACATTTAAGGATTAACTGTTTGAGAGTGTACCTTAGACAGTTTTGTGATGGTGATAGAAGTCAAGAGTGTACTGTCCTGCGTTATAGGTGCTCATTAACTAGACATTACTGATGGAGTGGTCTAAATGTCTCATACAGTTATTGATGCCTTTTCGTGTGGTCTGTAACTGAGGTAGCATTACCTTAGAAGTGAATTCTTTGGATAACCTGTTTTCTTGTTTTGGCAATCCTTTGAGTTGATACACTTACCGTGTAAGGGTTTGTGTCTGATTATTGACTTATCAGATTTTAAATTCAAAAGTCTCTTCTGTTTGCCTTGCTTGGTTGGCAGGAGACATATACTGAGATAGCTGGAATGCAAAGGTTTGGGGCTTTCTACATGGATTACCTGTATACAATGGAGAACAACAGTGGCAAAGGTACTGGTTTCTTTCTTTTATGTTTGCTTTTCCTCTTGCTTCATCAGAATCAGTTGGTTCTTGATTGGTTTTACTCTGTTACATTAGATTTATGTTGTGTTACTTTGGGGAATGGTTGAATTTTAATGTCATGTTAATTTTCTTAGGTTCTTGACCTTTTTAATCTTTTCTTTGTGAGGCTGATTGAAGATATTTTTTATAATCACCTGAAATTAGTTCTCATATATACCAAATATTAAAATTATGGTAAATTTCATATTATATAAAGTTGTCTAAAAAGGGCATTTCCTTTTCTGTATTAAATATATTTTGAAGGTACATAGATCTTTTTATTTAAAAAAAGAGTTTGTTATTTGAAGCAGAAAAGTAGAAATAAATTCTTATAGATACCATAGACACATAGTGTTTTATTATTTTGTTATTTTTTCTTACTCTAGTTTTATTATGTTAGCAATCAAATGTTTTTGAAAATTTGATATTTTATGTGCACATCAGTATATGATATTATTCTTATTATTCCAGTCTTTTTCGTGTTGAAAGCTTAGTAAAAATAGGTTCACCAGGGTTTTGGTTAATTTTTCATATTCAAAAAATGATTTCTATGTATTTGGTGATAAGTTAGATAATTTGAATGCAAAGAAGACCAAAATATTTTTCAAGAAACTAATATGTAGTATATTAACTATGCACTTAAATAAATTATTATAATATATCATATTAAGAATAATATTGTAAATTAAGACAGATCCATGTAAGAAAGTGACTACTTTTGTCTGTGGGGTTTAAGACTTCACAGAGGAGTTGATTTTGAAGGATTATTAAGTTTCATTAGTTGAAACCAGGAGGAAATAGCAGTAATTTCCTGCTTCTTCCTTTCGCAGTGGATTTCTAAATGTTGATGTTCTCATTGATCAAACTTTGGATTCACTTCTTTTCCTAAACTCTCTGAAATAATCTCATTCTTTTACATGGATTTAAGTATATGTTGTTGATACCCATATTGTATTTTTCATCCAGACTTCTTTTTTTTCTCTTAATTTAATTTGCATTTTTTTCAGGGGTACAGCTGAGTGGATAGACAAACATATACTGTGCATGGTTTCCATTCTTTAAGGTTTAGAATTTAATATCCAATGCGTACTTGATGTTTTCATTTCTGTGTCTCAAAACAAAGTATGTCCAAAACTGAATTATTAATATCTGTACCACCTGCTGCCTCTGCTTCTCCCATATTTTCTGTCTTCTCTCTCTTTTTCAAAGATTTTATTTATTTATTTATTTATTTTTAGACAGAGGGGAAGGGAGGGAGAAAGAGTGAGAGAGAAGCATCTATGTGTCATTGCCTCTCACGTACCCCCTACCGGGGACCTGGCCCACAACCCAGGCATGTGCCCTGACTGGGAACTGAACCAGTGACCCTTTGGTTCACAGGCTGGTGCTCAATCCAATGAACCACACTAGCCAGGACGGTCTTCTCTTCTTGGAAAATGATTCTGTAATAAAAGAAGAAATCGAGTTTTGGCTACCTATCACCAGAAAAATCAAACTTGTGAGGCAGATGGAGGTGCAAAAGGAGAAAGAGGCTTTATTCGGTTGCAGCGTGACCTGGGAGAATGGCAGACTCCTGTGGCAAAGTCCATTCCCTCTTTCTGCCGTGGAAAAAGTCCAGTTGTCCTCAGCAAGGCCAAGACAAATGTCAGTGTCCAGAGTTCCTGCTCCATTTTAAAGTAGAGTCCTTTGGAGCCCGCAGGCAGCTGCTAAGTGGTTTTAGTCCCCATCCAGGGAGCTTAGCTTCTTCCCAGCTGCTGCCTGTTTTGGGCTCCCTCCTGGAGCCTGTGTGTGGAGCGCACATGACCAGGGGCCGTTCAGCTGCCAGGACCTCATGGTCACATGCTCCTGGGTGAGAGAGTGTACCGGCATGTGCATCACCAGGTGCGCAAGGGAGACAGAGAGAGTCCCTCATGGAGGCCATGTCCATGTGTCTGCTAAGGCGATGTGGCCCATGAAGAAAACAGGCAAGAACACTCTGCGAATGCAGGTCGTGAGCCAGAGAGAGAGAGAGGGAAAGCTTCCTTGTTCCCCTGGGATTATATTTAGGTGTTTGACTGACTAGGTGCTTTCTCAAAATGACTAATCAACTTCTCAAACTTTTGCACGCTTCAGTGGGTCCACCTTCCAACCAATCTCTTCTTTCCCCAGTCGAGACTGATGGGCTTCTTTGGTCCGGAGCCTCCCTCTGCGCCACTTTGACTTTTATGGTGCATATGCTTGCCTTCTCCTGGTCCCACCCCCCGCATCTGGTACTGAAGGTAGGGGGAGGACTTCTTTTTTTATCCAATTATCTTGCTAGCTTTTTTGTGCTCAGGGTAAGACCTTCCCCCTGCCACCATCTTGGCCGATGGGGGAGACTTCCCGGCATTCTGACTATTTTATTGTAACAGTTCTACATCTTCTAGTTGTTCAAGCCAGGACCTGGGAATCATCATTCTTATTGTCCAATCCATTAGCATATTTTGTGAAATTTTATTTCCATATTCTTTCTCAAATTCATTTACTTCTCTTAAGCTTCCCTGTTATCACTCTCATCCAATCTACTACTATGTCTAGATTCAAATAGCTTTTTTTTTGACTGGCTTTCTGCTTCCACTCTTACCACCTTATAATCCATACTGCAATCATTTTGGTCTAATTCTTGAGCTTAAAATCCTCACTGCCTTCACATGGCTTTATTTCAAAATAAAACATAAACAGTTTATCAGATTTTCATCTTGAATTACTTGGTGGATATTGATAACCACTAAGGAAGATGGAGACAAGAAAAGATTTTTAGAGGAAAAGACATGTTTTGAGGTACCTGTGGACATTGCAGTAAAGATGTTCAGTAGCCAATTAGGTATGTGAAAAGTGCAACCTAGAGGTTTATGTTCTAAGAACTTCGCAAATTGTTATAGTATTGTAGTTGCCAAACGTAAGCTGGTGGTTTCTTCTCGTTCATTATGATGTTGTGTGTGTATGTGCTGTGGACTCAGTATCTTGTGAGGAGGTGGGGAACGAAATAGTCACCTTCCCAGTAAAGCAAACCTGATGCTGAACATTTTGTTATTTCTGTAGATGCTGCTACTGCAGTATTTAAAAAGATAGAAATAGAATTTGTATTTGCTAGGGTCCTTATATATTTTCTGCCTGAGAAGCTGGTAGTTTGTTTTCTATTTTTTTTGTTTTCTGTTTCTGTGACTAGAATACAATGTTATAAATATCTAAGTCTTTAACTTTTTTAAAAAACAAAATATTAGATTATAACATGCAAACTGAAAAGTTCTGTACATTTATGTATAGAATAGCAAAGAAATAGAATGTTAACAACTGCGTCTTGCCCACACAAGCCAAGGAACAGGACAGTGTCAGCGTCTGACGAGCCCCCTGTGTGTGTTGGGGTGTGTGTGTTCCTTTTCCAGCACACTCTTCTTACTGCCTCACTGTAGGAAGCTGCTGTTATGCAATTTATGGTAATTACTTTCTTGCTTTTGTCTTACCACTCACACATGTACTTTCTCAATTATGCAGGCAAATAATTCCACTGTTAATTTAAGCTGTGAATGCCACAGGTATTTTCAAAATGTTTTCATTCATTCACCCAATAATCTATTTATTCTTTGCCTTCTTTTACATAGTTGTGTTTATAAGTTTGCTTCTTTTTATGAATCTGTATTTGCTTAGAATAAAGTGATGGGGATGATGTGATAATAATAGCTAATATTTATTGATTGATTTTAAGGGGTATAAGGTGCTAGTCTAAGTGTTTTATATGTATTAACTTCATTCTTTGTAGTAACCCTATAAGGTGGATAATATCCCAATTTTACAGATGAGGAAATAGTCCTTACAAATGACTAACTTGGCTAAGTTCACACATAACACCTTTACGTGGGATTTGAACTTGGCTGGTCTAATTCTACTACCTGCTGTGTTCAGACTTTCTTCTTTCTTGGATTACTTGAAACAAGAAATTTTTGGAATTTTTAGTATTTATGAACCTAAGAAAAATATTTATAATTTTTACAAGAGGATAAGTTTAAATAGTTTACAGAAATGTTTTATCTAAAATTCTTGCTTTGTTGTGACTTGACATTTGTTTTTATGGTGTAAATGATTAAAAAGTGACCTGCATTTTACCTAAATGTCTAAATGCATGTCAGACTATAATTTTACAAAGTTTGTAGTGAATTCTGAAATTTTGAAAACAGATATGATTGGTGTGTTTTAAGTAATACATGACTGTGTTCTCATTAATGTAAGAAACTAGTAAATGCAGTAAGAAAAGGAGCAGGGATTATTATTTATTTGTGTTGTAGTAAATGATGTAGTATTATTTTACCCACATTCTAAAATGGCGTGTAAATCAAAATTCAGTTAGTACATTTCCTTTGCTACTGCTTGATATTGATAAGCATCTTCTGACAGTTATTTTGTTTTAGTTACGCTACTTGAGAGCACTGAAACATTTTAAAAAATAAATTGAAATACTTCTTAATACTATATTTAAATATTGCTGTTGTCATAACTACTGTCTTTCAGGTGTTTTTTATTTAGGAAGTTATTGCAAACTTTTGTTGACCTAAAATAGACAGCTGAAAATGTAACATACAACAGGTAGATTTTACAGACATAGAGATAAAATTGAAACAATCAGTTTCTGGATTGAGGAAAAGGATGAGAGAAAGACATGGTTCATCTCCCTTTAGAACCTATATGTCTTGAGAGAGTGTTGGTATTAATTTAGGGACATTTTGAAAGAAGGATTCTTGATCCTTACATTATTCTAGTTAAGGATGAATTTTTTAGTTTCTGGGGTAGAGCTAAAACAGGCTTTCTTTCTTAAAGGTATGGGATTTTTTTTTTAACTGTATTTTTCAATTACCATTTAGTCCTCTTATACCCACCTGCCTGTAGCAGTCACCACACTGCTGTCCGTGTCCATGAGTCCTTTTTCCATTTTGCTCATCCCTCTACCCCCTAATCTCCCCCACCTCTTAGCTGTCATCCTGCTCTGTATCTGAGTCTGTCTCTATTTTGCTTCTTAGCTCAGTTTATTCATTAGATTCCACGTATAAGTGAGATCATATGGTACTTGTCTTTTTTGCCTGGCTTATTTCACTTAGCATAATGTTCTCCAGGTCCATCCATGCTGTCGCAAAGGGTAAAACTTCTTCTTTTTTATAGCCGAATATATTCCATTGTGTAAATGTCCCATAGTTTTATCCACTCATCTATTGATGGACACTTGGGCTGCTTCCGTATCTTGGTGATTGTAAATAAAGCTGCAGTGAACATAGGGGTGCTATTGTTCTTTTGAATTACTGTTTTGGGTTCCTTTAGATATATTCCCAGAAGTAGGATTGATGGGTCAAAAGGCAGATCCACTTCTAATTTTTTGAGATATCTCCATTCTACTTTCCACAGTGGCTGCACCCATCTGCATTTCCACTAACAGTGCAAAAGTGTTCCCCTTTCTCTACATCCTTGCCAGCACTTGTTGTTTGTTGATTTATTGATGATAGCCATTCTGACAGGTGAGAGGTGATATCTCATTGTGGTTTTAATTTGCATTTCTCTGATGGCTAATGATGCTGAGCATCTTTTCATATATCTGTTGGCCATCTCTACCTCCTCTTTGGAGAAGTGTCTATTCTGGTTCTTTGCCCATTTTTTAATTGGGTTGTTTGTTTATTTGGTGTTGAGTTTTTAAGTTCTTTATAAATTTTGGATATCAACCCCATATCAGGCATATTGACAAATATGTTCTTCCATTCTGTGGGCTGTCTTTTCATGCTGTTAAGTATCCTTATAATCCTTACTCTAAACTCTCTATCTGATAAATTGCTTGCCTCCATTTCAGCTAGTTCTTCTTTCAGAGAATACTCTTGTTTTTTCATTTGGGGTCTGTTTCTTTGTCTTCCCATTTTGGCTGCTGCTTTGTATTTGTTTCTGTGTATTAGATCTGCAAGACTGCTGCATGTGTAAGTCAAACCCTGCCTGTGACCGGCCCTGGGCAGCCTGCTTGGAGCTATCAGTGATCCACAGCTGTGTCTCCCTCTGCTGGGCTTGGGTTTGTGCAGAAAAAACCAGGCTGCACACCAAGGACTGCTTTTACCAGCACCAGGTCCCAGGGTGCATCAGCTGAAGCCTCAGTACTCCAAGTGATCTGCCTCTCCTGCAGACTTTCTGTAGGGTTGATCAGTGAATGTCTTCCAGCTGTACTCAGTTGCGCGGCTTAAGCACCACAAGTGGGGCAGAGTAATTCCTGCGGGCAGTGCTGTTGCTTCCCTTCAGGCTGATGTGGCTAGGAGGGGATTGCTCTGCCTGAGAAGGATGGCCTCTGTAGTATGGGGAATGACTCAGCACAGGGATCCTGGCAGATGTTCCTTCAGCTCTCTCCCCCAGAGCCACCAACCCCATAGTCTCCTCAAGCATCTCTAGTCCACCCTGCCCTCCCTCTGTCAGAGGCCAGGGTAAGTAGCAGTAGACGGAATTTTGTGTGTTGGCCCTTCAGGTATCTCGCTGTCTCTCTTGGCAGACAGAAACCCTGCTGCTTTTCCCATCTGTATATTATTTGGGTTCCTTTCCCAGTTTTGTTGCTGTAGGCTGGGGAGCCCAGCTTGGGGTTTAGACCCCAGACGTCTCAGGCGAAAATTCTGGCCTTCTTACAGAAAAGGGTCTTCTTATAAAGTCACATTTGTGTGGAAAGCCTAATAATTCTACAGGACTTAAAGCAAGGCATTTTCCTTGTTTTGAATATTATGATATGCAACCGTAGTTCTTCTGGTTGTCTTCAAGTTACCCCATCCCACGAGGTAACTCTAGAAATGCTTGGTTTATCTATGTTAAATAATGCTTTTTTAATGTGAAGGATATGTTATTTATACCTAATTTTCAGTGTGACTCAGTTTTATTTATGTATATCTTAAAATATGTGTAAGATTAACTGTATGCCTTGATGTGACATTTAAGTCTGTGAATTAAGAATACATAAATAATTAATGAATTCATTTTGTCCATGGTACTGGAGACGACTGAACTCCTTTGAAATGAAGAAAATGTATTTTTGAAAAAGTTATTAGAAGGTGTAGATACGGAATTTTTGCATTTCATTGGGCCTTCCTATATTCTCAAGGTGTTAAATGCTAGAAAGCCTTATTTTCCTCTTTTTGTTTAAATAAACAGCTTAAAAATTACCACATATTGTTAGTTATGATAGTCAATTTATATAGAAAACCAAATTTCTAGTATAAGGAGTATACATATTAGATAAGGAGAAATAACTGTAGGTAGAACCAAATGCTTTTTAGAATACAGCTTGGTTCTTTTTTTTTTTAAACTTTATATATTTTATTTTTAAAAATTTTTCTTTCCCAAGTACATTTTTAAAAAAAGATTTATTTATTTGTTTTTGGAGAGAGAGGGGGGAAGGAGAAAGGGAGGGAGAGAAACACTGCCGTGCGAGCATTGATCTGTTGCCTCGCACATACCCCCAACCCGGATCTGGCCTGCAACCCAGGCTTGTGCCCTGACTGAGAACTGAATCGGTGACCTTTATGGTTTGTGGGATGATGCCCAACCCACACCACACCAGTCAGGGCCTTGGTTTCTCTTCAGTATGTGGGCAGGTAAGTTATTGAGGAACTTGGTTTCTGCACCAAGGAGCATGGCCACAATAATTTTATTTTGGAAAGAGTTCAAAACAGTTAAAACCTAATGTTCACTTCCATGGTCATTATAAAACTAATTTTAAGCCATCTAATTTTCAGTGAAACTCTTAGATAAAATAGTGGTAAAATGCAACTTCTTCCAGTCCCCCTTCCCAGTCAACATAGGATTATTGGACATAAACAATTAGATTTTAGAGAATAATTTTCTGTGAATGACCAAATAAATTTTATAGCACTTCTTATAACATAAATAGACATCAGAAATAATTTTTTTGACTTGGTTGTATTTTAATGATAATATGTTCTCAGCTGCATAGAGAAAATTACAGAGCAGCAAGATTCTTTATATGCAGCTGATGAAGAATTGGTTTTAAGGCATTAAGCTAGAAGCTAGAAAGATAAGAGAAATATTAAAATGTATACTTGGTGTATTGATTGATGCTGAAAATATTAATATACAATTTGACTTCTTTTAGGTTCTGTAAATCAACAAGACTTTTCTTTAGGGAAAAGTGAAGATTTGGGAACAGTTCAGGAGAAGTCTACCAAAAGCCTTGTTATAGGACCTCTTGATTTTCGTTTGGATAGCAGTGCAGTACATAGAATTTTGAAAATGATTGTTTGTGCCTTGGAACATGAATATGAGCCGTATACCAGGCTGAAACCAGGTTTGTGTTTGTCTTAATTTTGATTCTCTTGCCAGTTGATTTGAATGAGTATATAATTTAATTTGTTGTATTTTGCTGACTTACCCTTTTTAGTAAATTTTACTTATTTGACTTTCATGTATTTAGTTGTTAATTTTAGGAATAAACTTGTATTGAAGTTATGGGAGATGAGAGGTCAAGATTTGGGCATAAATACTTATTTACCAGTATTTGTGAATATTTTATTGTTACACATTTTTGATACTCTTTCCAGGGAATACTTTTGAAATATGACCATTTTTATGTGTTCCTGGATTCTAAAGAGCAGACATGAAGATGTTTTGTAAACATACTAATTTAACAAGAAAACTTAGGTCTTACTGGTAAAAAAGAATTTGTTCTATAACGAAATATTTCTACATGGTATGAAGGTATGGTTATCACAGTTACATAAAATACAAGTTCCTTTTTAATATGATAAAGCACTCTAGAGTAGGGCATGATAGCACAACAAGGGAGTAAAGATAGTAAAGAAATCAGCCTGTGGGGTCAGACTGTGGTTTGAATTCTGACTCCTACTTACTCTTGACGTTAGGAAATTTAATTAACACCACTGATTTTTCATTTCTCTTTGCCTATAATTAATTTAATTATGTGACAGAGATGCTTAAATTGTCTTCTCAATATCCATTCTCCTGTTACTTTATAGTAACAGGAATTTATGTGATATAGATTTTTATGATAGTAATAACATATGGTCATATTACTTGGTTCTGGTTACTTGTGAATTCTAGGCCATGACTGTAAAAGGCAAATAGCATTCTTTCCTCCCCCCTCTTTCCCCCTTCTGGCTGGAAATCAGTTGTAATGGTAGGAACTCTTGCTGTCATCTTAGAGCCTGCGATGAAAGCTGCATGCTGAGTATGACAGGTAAGATAGAGGTCTTCATAGTGTGGTAGCACCATGCCAGCTCCTACCCTTTAGACTCAGATTACTGTTTGAAAGAGAAGTAAGCTTCTGTTTTTGTTGAAGCTTCTGTTATTTTACTTTTATCATAGCATATTTGCTATTATCCTAAATGATACACCAATAGGACTTACTTCCAAAGATTAGTGCATGTAAAAGCACATACCACAGTGTATTACTACTATTAGCTGACCTTAGTTTTATGTATATGCTGTTCTCACTTTGCATGGCAGTTAGAGACCATAGAAATAGGCAAGCTGAAATCATGCACAGGGACAGAAGTCATTGTCCCACACTTAGTTTTATTAAGGTACTAGAAACTCTCTTACTCTTGGTATAAATGTATATAGAAGTGAAAAAAATAATCAAATGAATAGTAAGAAGTTAAGGATTTTATTTCTTTTTTAAAACTTATTAAGAGTATTTTGAACAGTGGTTGTCTCTTTCCCATCATATAACCTAGAATACGTTGTGTCTTTTCCTATGTCATGGCAAATTGATATACTCCTGAGTGTGGTCCAGAGTCCCGCGTTTTATCATATACACATCAAAGTAGTGAAAACCTCTAAGAGTTCCTTTAACAGAAAGTATTTTGCTTACATTACTTCCTCTGGGACATTTTCATGTTTTTAATCACAGTTGTTCTTCATCTTTATTGGTAAGGTTGTCTTCACTAAGCTCCCTTAGCTGCATGTCTTGAGTCTCTCCCAGGGTGTGGTGTTGCTATTTCCCATGGTCAGCTGTTCTGTAATGCCAGTACTGTTTGATTAGAACTTCGGTTCCAGCATGATGGGTTTTTGTTTTTTTGCTGCACTTTCATCTTTGATTGCCAGTTCTCAGATTCATTTATCCATTTTTGTAAAATGTCATGTGGGTTTATCACCAGTAATCAAGGAGACAGTACAACCACATGCTTTGCTATCTATCTATGCATGAACTAAATATAAGAAGTACCAGTAACTAGTACCCAAACCTGACAAACTTAGAAAAGAAGTGACATGATTGATCACTGATCATGATGTTCACCTCTTATTTATGCAGTGATATGTGGGATGAACAACAAGTGGTGGTTTGTACTTAATGCAGTTAGTTACAGTTATTATACCGAGGTAACCGACATTTGAACTGCGCTTTTGGGAACTGGCATTTTTAAACAAATCGTGTATATCAGAATTTTGCAAAGTGAGAGCTTCCTGTACATACATACAGGGGTGGGCAAAAGTAGGTTTACAGTTTTCAGTATACAAAACAGAGTTTATCTAGTTGTTGTAATAATCATAACCTGCATATCTTTTTACACACGAACGACTGTAAACCTGCTGTTGCCCAACCCCGTATATGCATTTATACGAGTGCACATGTATTAATCTTAAGTAGTTCAGTTCTACTCTACTCTTTTTGTAGCTGTTATTGAAGTACAATGTACAATAAATATTGGAAAGAACGTAAAACCTAAGGGTATACATAGTTCTGTGAATTTTGCAGACTTAACCACATTTATGTTAACTGTTCAAGACATGGAAGTGCACCAGCACTCCAGAAGTCCCTTTGTGCCCTCTTCTGGTTACTGCTCCAGCCCCAAGGGTTAACTACTCTCTTGACTTCTGCCATCATAGATTTAGTTTGTTTGTTTTAGAATTCATGTAAATGGAATAAGTATGTACTCTTTTGTCTCTGGCTTTAGTTTACATTATGTTTATGAGATTTCCATTGTGTGAATATACCATAACTTATTTATCCATTTTACTATTAGTATTCGGTTAGTTTCTAGTTTTTGGTTATTATGATACTTATGCCAAAAAACATGCTAGTACATGCCTTTTGTTAAACATATGTACTAATTTCTGTTGGTTATTTGAGAGCAGAAACACTTAGATAAAAAGATTGCACATCTTCCCCTGTCGTAGGTATTTCCAAACTGTTTTCCAAGGTGGTTGAGCTACTTTACACTCCTGCCCACAGTGTAAGAGAGTTTTAGTTGCTCTTGATCGGGTCGTTGGCATACTGTGACTTTCTGCTTCTTTTTGTACAGCCCATGAGCTGATAATGGGTTTTGCATTTAAGTAGTTGGAGAAAAATACAACGAATAATATTTTGTGAAACCCAAAAACTATATGAAATTTGATTTTCATTTTTCATAGGTAAAGTTTTATTGGAACATAGTCATGCATGCTCATGCAGTTATGTATTGTCGGTGGCCACTTTTTTGTACTGCGGTGGCAGGGCTGAGTGTGACAGAGACTGCATGGCCCACAAAGCCTAGTATATTTTCTGTATGGCTCTTTAGAAAAGTTAGCCATGAACATGCTTGCTAGCACTTAGTGTTCTTAGTCTTTTTCAATTTAAACCATTCCAGTGGGTCTGTACTTCTATTACATTATGACTTTATTTGCAGTTATCTGATGCCTAATGATGTTAACTAGCTTTTGATAGGATTTTTGGCCATTTGGATATATTGTCTTTTGCTCGTTCAAGGCTTTTCTTGGGCCGTTTTTCTGTTGAACTGTTTGTTTCTGATTTTTAGGGGGTTTAATATTTTTATGCTGTGGGTTCAAGTCCTTTGTGGAGAGAGTTGTATCTATCTATGCATCTGTCTATTTATGGTAAATATTTTGTCCCAGCCTGTGGCTTGCTTTTACATGATCTCAATGCTGTTTTTTTTAAATAAATAGAAGCTGTTATTTTTTTAACAAAAAAAAATTAGGAATTTCTTTAAAATACTAAAATTAAAAAGTGTTAAATTTTAGAGAGCAAAGACATTTATAGCCTAATTAGAGTAATTTAATTATGTTTGTTAAAGGTAACATGTTATTTAGCAATTGTATTATTGTTGAAAAGAAACATAGAATTCGACCTTAAAATTTGGGTAACCAATTCATTTTTCAACTATTTAAGAAAATTAGTTATTTAAAAACTAATTTTTATTGAATTCTCATCATTTCATTTTAGATATTAAGGATGAAAATGAAACAATACTGAATTCGGAAGAAGTGGCATCTTTGGAGGAATATATTCCTACTCGCCATACAAGTATCACTCTCCTCAGATGTACCTGCACGATTTTCATGGCCGAATTCAATCTGCTGGATCATCTGCTCCCTGTCATTATGGGAGAAAAGGTATATTTTGTGGTTTACTATTTGTGTCTTCATGTATCCTTGTTTGTTGACCCTGTGATATTGTAACAGGAAGATGATTAAGTAAAAGAATATCTTACATAATTATCCGTGATGAAGTTAAAGCAATATAACTGTGAATTTTTTTAGAGAGTAATTTGTATATATCTAAAATAAGCTCAAGACGAGGCTGTATAAGGAAATCTTGAAGAGCGTGGAACTGGAAGTCAGACCGTAAAATACTAGCTGTATTTTTCAAATGGGCTGACAGATTCAGCTAGTAAAGAAGCAACCAGCCCAGGTCTTCAAATAGTTTGTTGCTTACATAGACAGCAAAAGCAAATCAATAATGGTGCTAGCTTGCCGTGTCCCTTTGAGGACAGCCCTGAATCCAGAGGGTGCAGCATACATGGTAGGGTATCCTGTTGGTAGGATTCATACTGCTCTGCAGCTAAGCAGTCAGATAGCCTACAGGTATACTCTTAAAAGGGGCAGGTAGAAAGCTCCTTATCTCACCTGAATGAGGGATGATGATGAGAAAATGTCTCATAGTAGCCACCCTCAAGATGAGGTGAGTGAGAAATGTTTTTTAGTGGTTCCTTACAAGACCATTTATCTTCTACCCCTGTGCTGAGTTCATCACAGGACGTTCTGCCAAGGCTGCTGTGGTTGCACTTTGCCTACGTGGTCTCCACGGATTTGTGTAAGGCTGTGGGATCTTACAAAGAGCATTTCCCCTGTAGTTCCTAGTTTCTAGAATGATTTTGAATGTTCAGTGAGATAATGCATATAAATCATTTTGCACATTTTAGGAACTCAGTGATTACTACTGTTACTGTTAAGGATGATAAAGCTGGCTCTGGGATATCTAGGAAAGTTTTTTTGAGTGATTAGGCTGAAGAAATGTGCCGAGGCACACAGTGGCGCTGTACAGTTGATTGAAAAAATGAACAGCTTCAGCTAAAAAGGGAGTGATAATTTTCATTAATTATGCATTTTTTGAAGTCTGGGACATACTTAAAAATTTGTAGAAGGTTCTGTTTTTGGTTTTAGTAAGAGAGTCCCATAGAGAGGTGTCATTTCCATACTGATTTAATAATTACTGCAAGGTGTGTCAGTCTGAAACTGGTATGGAGAACGCTGCACATCAGTCACTGTTCTACTGAAATATAAAGTGAACACAATTGTTTTGCAGAACTCAGGGAACTTCATGAATACTACAAACTTCCAGTCTCTTCGGCCTTTGCCTGCTATTCAGATATTGGTGGATAAAATTAATCTGGACCATTCTGTGCCGATGTATGCCGAACGTTTGGTACACGTGGTCAGCAGCCTTACTCAGCCTTCTGACAATCTGCTTCATTATTGCTATGCACACTGCTACCTAAAGGTATGAAAAGTGAGTTTTCTTCTTTGTTAGTATCCGATGGCTTTGGGAAAAGTTAATAAATCTCTCTTTTTTTAAAGTTGTAGTTTCACAGAATTAGTGACCCATGTGATGAAATTTAAATGAGATATATTATTTAATATAACTAAAATGAATAAAAAAGCGTATCATTTCAGAGATATTTTTTCAGTTATTTGAGATTAATACCTTAATGTTTATAAGAAATAATTATAATTTTTGAAGACTTTATGTATCATTGATGATGATATTTATAAGTAGGATGCAAGAGCAGTTAGTTTATAATGGTGCTTGAAAAGACTCATGTGAGACTCATTTATGTGAGACAGTGTTTTATAAGAGGGATTCAGCACATTTGATTTTTAGTCAGTTTCCTCTTACTCATGTTAATTTCTTGGTGTGGAAGGAAAACTTTCTGATTGCTATAAATCAGTTTATGTAAAGTTAATTATTGGAAGCTTTGGTCAGCTCTTACATAGTTGTTTTTCTTATTTTTTTTTTATAAGTAATATATCCAAGTGTAAGCAATGCAAAAAGATAAACTCAAATGTTGATCAGTGTTTTTGCTAAGCAAACACAGATGTGTAGTCTAAGTAGAGATTGCATAGACCTAATTAAATTTTGTTTCATGGACTAAAGGAAACTGTAGAAATTTGAATTCAAGAATAAGTACTAAATTTAGCATAATATCTTCTAGGTCCATCTGTGTTGTAAGTGGCATGATTTCATTCTTTTTTTTTTTAACATTTTTTTTTAAAGATTTTATTTATTTATTTTCAGAGAGAGGAGAAGGGAGGGA
This sequence comes from Micronycteris hirsuta, assembly GCA_004026765.1. NCBI lineage: Eukaryota > Metazoa > Chordata > Mammalia > Chiroptera > Phyllostomidae > Micronycteris > Micronycteris hirsuta. Next base: position 12,383 of record PVJI01015371.1, on the reverse strand, counting down.
GAAAGAGCAATGTATGGTTGCCTCTCACATGGCCCTCATCAGGGACCTGGCCCGCAACCCAGGCATGTGCCCCGACTGGGAATCGAACCGGGACCCTCTGGTTCCCAGTCCGCGCTCAATCCACTGAGCTATACCAGCCGGGCTGATTTCATTCATTTTTATGGCTGAGTCATATTCCATTGTATATACAGGGGTGGCAAAAGTAGGTTTACAGTTGTGAGTACGTGAAACATTTATTCTGATATTATTATTTATTAGTTATTTTATTATTTATTTGTATTACAGCTATAAACCCACTTTGGCCCACCCCGTATGTACCACATCATCTTGATCCATTCGTCTGTTGGTGGGCACTTAGGTTGCTTCTGTATATTAATTATTGTAAATAATGTTACATTGAATGTAAGGGTACATACACCTTTGTGAACAAACAAAATGGAAACAAACTCATAGAAACAGATAACAAATTGATGGTCGCTAGGTGGGAGGATGTTGGGGGAATGGGTGAAAAAGGTGAAAGGGATTAACAAGTTCAAATTACCAGTTATAAAAATAGTCATGGGAAAGTAAAGTACAGCATAGAGAATAGAGTCAATAATATTGTAATAACTTTGTATGGTGTGAGATGGGTACTCGCCTATTGAGGCAATCACTTAGTAAAGTACATAAATGTCTAATCAGTATGTTGTACACCTGAAAGTAATAGAATATTGTAAAACTGTAATTGGAAAATAAATTTAAAAAATAAAATAAAATGAAAAAAAAAAAGGACTAAGAATGTGTTCTATACAGTACTAAAAAAATAGAGGACTCCAAAAAATAGACTCCCGACTGTTATTTCCTATATATTGCTTGATGTTTTAAAGTTCTTAAATATTTGTATATTTGTAAAGTAAAAAGAAACCAATTAAAGACACCGGCTTTTAGATCACTCCTAAGTGTATTTAAGATGTTAAAATTTGACTATTTACCATGTAGAGTAGAAGAACATGTTTTCTTAGCTGTCAAAGCCTATTTTTAAGAGGATTGAGGAGACCCCACTCCCGTGATGGGGGAGCCACGTTATCATGTTGCAATGTGATTCTTTGGGGGCCATTATAATGATTTATCACTGTTTTATGTTATGCAGAGTGTAGCATAAGGTATTTTTGAAAGTTGCATATATATTATATTTGTGCTTTTTATTAATTCCCATAATTAATACACTGAGACATAGGAGTATAATATTTTAAGATATTGCTACAACTTGAATATTATAATGTTAAGAATATTTGTTTTGTTGAAACAGGTCTAATTTTAGGCAGTTCACTAATCTTTTCAATGTATTCTACTTAATGTAGGCTTCATTAACAGGGTAAATACTAAGTTCTTCCTATACTGCAGACATTCAGCATTACAAATGAATAAGGCATGCATGCCTCATTCTCAAGGAAAATGGTCATGAAAGTTACTGCTGACCAATATGGTTGTCATACATACTGATATAAAAGTTATTAGAATCATTGTTTACTACTACTATTGTTAATGTTAAAATCCCAATTAAATTTCCAGAGTAATATAGAAGTTAGTTATAATATAGTCCAGATAAAGTGATGTTTTGGGAAAAGGTCTTTTGCTACACATTTGGTTAGTTCGACTACCGATAAAATGGCTAAGTTAAATGTCCCAGGAAGCTAGATGTAGGCAGAGTGGGAATAGTGCAATATATGTAGAAAAAATTTCATTAGTATTATGAATACTGAATATTTAAAAAAAGCCTTGGATCTTGAATATTTCATTGCATTTTTGATGCTTCTTCAGTGGCCTTGTACATTTAAAAAATTCAGATTTTGGTAGAGTTATTTTATGTGGCTAGTTGGAATTGACTCAAAGTGCTGATTTATTATAAATTTTATTGGCAGTTCATGTTACTTGGGATGATTATTATATAACCTTTGAGGAAGTTTTCACTGTTAGAGTGTTAAAATATTACAGAATAGGATTTAAATGTCTTTTGTGTGTGCGACATTTTAGACCCTAAGTAGTTTTCAATTACATACTCAAATCTTCACATTTTAGTTTTGTGTAACTAATTTTGTCTATATTGACTAAATGACAAAATAGTGTGTAATGCCCATTTTGTGTAGGGACATTTATTGAGACAGTTGGCAGGGATGTGTGCAGAAAACATGCAGATGAAACTCTCATGTCTTACCAAGTCCTGTAACTTACCAAGTCTGTAACTGCTAAACCCATCCTTCGAATATGTGTGGTGTCCAGTAGCCAAGATGTTACAGAATATCTGGCATTTGAAACATGTAGAAAATCAGTTAGTGAAAGTACCCTGCAAATTATAGAATAGTGTATAATTTTAAGGCTCCATCACTCCAAAGGAACAGCTATGGTAGGTATTTGAGAGAGAGAGATCAAGAAGGGTATCGGAGAATCAAAACTCTTTGGATTTTTTTAGATTTAGTAATTTTTGATCTCAAGTAAACAGCTTTTCCTGAGGATTTGTAGGAAAGGTGCTTTCATACACGGCTGGTGGGTATATAAATTGGTATCATTTTGGAGAGTACTTTGCAGGATCTGGTAACTGAAAAACCATGTACTGTGCACCCACCCATTCCAGTTTTCAGTATATATCTTACAGCAGCATCAGCAGGCTTTTCTCTCTAAAGGGTCAGATAGTAACAATTTTAGGCTTTGTGGGAAAAGGCAACATTTAAGGTATTATGTAGTTACTTAATAAGAGAGAACAAATTTCCATAAAATTTGAGTTGATCTAATGCAAAATATAATAGAATACTCTTTTTTGGGGTAATACAGTTTTGCCACTTGAACAGCAACTGTATTTAGAAGGATTAAGGTATGAGTAGTCATTGAAAAAAAAAAGCTTTCTCGTGGCTACTCTTGGAATATATTTGCCAATTAAAGTGAGAAATAGAATTTTACTGCTGGTTGGAGGAGGGGTAGTGGTGACAAAGATTGTTTTTTTCTTTAGAATAAGTGGAGAATCAATCATACTTTTTTGGAAAGGGGAAGGAGGAAATTGAGGGAAGAAGCAAGGCAGAGTGAAATTGTGAGCTTATAGATGAGCTAAATCAAATGAAGCATTATATTTCTGTTCTGGCAATATGATTTTGAAGGAGTCCTATATCCTTTTTCATTTTTTCCCATAGTAAAATGAGGTGATTTAGTTAAATAATCTCCAAGCGGTTCTAGCTCTGAAGTTCTAATTGCTAATCGATTAGATCTGGTTCTATTCTTTTCTCCTGAAAGGTTTTTCTTTTTAAAATGTTAATTCTTAAGTTGTAGGCTTCTAGTTATTATTATTATTCTTTATTTACTTTTTATATATTCCAGTGCATTACTGTGTACAGATTAACTTGGGACATGAAGGTAATGCTTGATTTTTTTGTCCCTTTAGAGAAAGGAACATCTTTAGAATGCTTGTTATACTACCACGCCAAGCTTATTATAATGACTACATCAAAATTATTTGTTTTACATCACAATTATTATGTCATTGTCATTTATAGTTCATTCATATTTTTTGTCTTTTACCATTGCAAATCCTAATTTAGCAACTCATTTTTATAAAAAACTAATATTAGAAATAAGTTTTGTTTCTAATTCTGCATTTTTGCAGTATGTGTTGTTAATTCAAGAATATTTGTTTTAAACTGTTAATTCTATATTATGTATTTTTATTGTATTCTTCTTGGATTTAAAAAAAGAAGATGGCACTGTATGTTTAAGTTTTCATTTAATGTGATGTATAAGTCATCTTATTCAAGTTGACATTTCCTTCAGCTAAAATTTAGATTAGTATTTACACTTATCGCTTCATAAGGCTTGACTGCTTCAGATGATTAGTTTGTAGTGTTCAGTATTTTTATTCCATTTCTGAATATATGAACTATCTTTGGTAAAAGCAACCTCAATTCATACTGTGCTGGTTTTTCCTTTTTCTAGATAGTGTGTGTGCAATCTTGGTCAGGGGTCATTGACATTAGGTTATATAGGTATTGTAAATCTATGTATCTTCTTGCTGTAATTTAAAGGAAAGAGTTGAAAATTGGTTATATTGAAATACTTATTTTTGACATAAACCATGTTTTACTATAGTTTATGCCTTTTTGAATGTTCTCTTAGAAGCATCTCTGGACAACATGTAAATTTAGTAAAAGCTTCAATTATAGAATAGTATGTAGCTTCCCCAAAGTTCTTTGCAGTTCTGTAAATAGCCAGCAGGGGATCTCCTCGACACCCGTTTCCATCTAAGTACAGTTCTTGATAAGTATCTTTGATTATACTGTTGAGGCATTTTATAGAATGTGAGAAGGTGGCTTGAGAGAGTTCTTAGCTGGATACAGATAATCTAATGTGATAAAATATTGTCTTTAGGCACACTCTAGAAATATTTGTAGGTTGGGCATTTTTTAATAATTATGTTTTGTATTGTGGTATTAATAAATGTAAATTTCAGAAATTTTAAAATAATGGGCCTTTCAGAGGAAATATGAAATACTGAAATTGCACAGTGGCTGGAAGTTCTTTGTGTACAGTGTTGCTCAGAAAAGTCTTTGAAGAGAATGAAGGTAGAATAACTTAATTTTCAAAGTTGATCATTTAAGTATTAGAAACATTTTTTTTTTCTTCTTCTCAGTTCTGTATTTTTTGCTACTTGGCTAATAGTGGAACTTATAGGAATTAATAAGTGTATTACTTTCATTTTCCTTGATAGTAAATTAGATGGGTAGGTAGGTCCTTTAAAATGCAGTTTTCTCTTAAAGCGTGTAATTCTAACTAATGTCTTATTTCTAAAAAAATTATTTTGTTCCCTGAGAACTAATTTTAGAGGAAAGAATCTGACATGGTAAGTCTGATGAAGGATAAGGGTGTAATAGCTTTTAGAAAGCATTTGGAAATAGCTTAATACTTTCTAAGAAATTGATCATTGGTTTATGTTCTTAAATGAAAGTTTTATTTTATAAATTAGATATTGAGCTTTATAAAACCTGTTTTTACTTTAGAACTTAGCATTCATTATTAATCATAGAGGTAGGAAAGCTTGTGCTTTATTAACCCAAAGAATAAAAAATAATAATGAAAGATAAATGTTGGGCTTAAGCTGCTTTTATATATTTTTGGAAAACAGCAACTCTGTTTTGTCCCTGTATGTTAGTATTTCCTGTTCGAGATGTTTTTCTCTTACCTGATTGGAAATAATTAGTGCAGAAATATCATATTTAGTTCTCTGCTATATTTCATGTAAAATATGATTTTATATTGATTTTTCCAGGCAAATACAGTGTTCAGAAATTTCAGGGAATGTTTATAAATTTTTGAGTGTGATATGCTTGTTTTAAATATAAGCATAAGAGCGATTTATGCCATGTTCCAAATTTCCTGGGTGAAAAATCTCAGCCCTAAAATTATATTCACACGATAAAGGGAAAAGATGTAACATTTTAGGACATATTTGAATTTTTGTGTGTGTAATGTCATTGAAGGCAAAATGCATTTTTAAAATTGTTCTTGTTGTAGTTAATGTTATTTTAGACACAAAATGATATTAATAGTAATTTATTAAAGTTAATATCTACAATGTGCACAGTGTAGTTATTTATATTAACAGAAAATATGTGCATTTTAGCAGATAATAAAGTACTAAATGAGAATTATTTATAGAAATAAAATGTGAAACTTAAAAATTAGTAAAAAAATTAAGAGCAGGGATGTGAAAAAAATACTGTATGTTTAAATGTCTTAATTCTAACTTAGTTAATGTCAAATTGAATAAAAGACACTGTTGATGTTTGGGAAGTGGAAAAAGGCGTTGGAACATATTTAGTGTGCAGCTGTTGTAGAGCAAATTGAAACTGACGTATTTCATCCTGTGCTTATTAAAACTTTGTCTCTGTGAACATTTGGATCTTTTCTTTTTGTTTCAGATCTTTGGTTTCCAGGCAGGACTGACGTCTTTAGATTGTAGGGGATCTTACTGCCTACCTGTACCGATTATTCCCTCTTTCAGCACTGCTCTTTATGGAAAACTTCTGAAACTACCCACGTGCTGGTAAGTTTTACGTTAAAATGTGGCTTATGGTAATTTTTATTTATTATCTTAGGAGGCGTAAAAACCAGTTGTATCTGTTTTGTGTCAGTGTGTTAGTTTTATACAAAACCTTAGAAAAATATCTGAATTTACTGTCTTACTGAGACACTAAAAATCTCTTTTAATATCTCAAGTGTATTAGGTCATAATATCTTTTGTGGTAGTGATAACTGTTGTTTGGGTTATAACTGTTAATCCATATCGGAGCTATAGTAAAATAAATGTTGCTGCTTCATAACGTAATAGGAACTGCAAGGGGAAATACTTTTTTTCCCTCATTGAGATGATACAGACAAAAACTAAAGAAAACTTGGATATCGATATCAAAGCCAAAGTATTTATCACCTAAATAACAATTTTGTGTGTATGCATACCCACTAAGAAAAGTATACCCAGGACATCCATATAAAATATTTGACACGAACGTGTATAGTCACTACGTTATCATTCAGTATCAGGTTACTTTATTGGGAGGTCATATTTCCCCAAACTTCAAGAGACTTATAAAAAGAAAGCCAGTAGTTAATTATAATGTTTTTTAGTTGAAAACAATACTTTTAATATATGAAAGAAATAATTGTTCAAATATATGAAATAAGGTGTAAATATATGAAATTATATCCTAGTGAAGTATTGCTACATTTTAAAATTGAGATTATTTCAAGTATTTGAAATATATTTTTGCTTTCTTATACTAACTAGTAAGCATATTTTTATAGGATGATTTCAATTAGTTATTTTGAAAGCAACATAACTTTCAGAAAATAGATATTAAGTTTTTCTATCTAAAGTACTTGCTGATAATTTTCTTCAATAATATATAGCTTTTATTTTATTTTTTACTATATTTTATTGATTATGCTATTATAGTTGTAGAATAAAATTAGTAAAGTAAATGCTGACATTTTAAAAGAAATTTCCTATTCAGAAATTTAAAAATACAGAAATTACAGTTAATTACAAGTCTTGGAATCAGTTCTATAAAATGAAAGTATTATTGAATGATTATTCTTATTTTTACTTGATAAGTTTAATTTTGGCCTTATTCATATTCCTCATATATCGTTTATTATGTTGTTTAGAGATTGTTTTAAACTTTATATGTGTATATATAGCATATTGCATTTGAGCCAAATTTTATATTCAAATCTATTAATAAATACCATGTGATATGTCACAGTTGATATTGATAGCTGCTTTAATAGGTATTTGTGAATATTGTTTTTCAGTTATGTGCTGATTTATTATTCATAACTTAAATTTTATTGGAAACACAGGGCAGTTTACTATGGAAAAATGCTTAACAACTCTTAAAAATAAAAAGCCAAAATTTCCAAAGTGAATTATAGCCTTTATATGAAAAATACTGAATATTTAAATAGGCAAGGCTTATTTTAAGGACGTATAAGGCTTTCTATAAATATTGTCAGGTGTGATTTAAAATATGTGTGCTGCCATCTAAAAGACAATATTCCAATTTAATACTAAAACATTAGATCACAATGCAAATATTTATTTTGATGTGATTTGCTTTCTTTATAACGAAGACTCTTTATTTTAGTGATAATTTTGCTTTGCTTTATGGAAGTATATTACTTTGAAGTAATTTCTTTAAGTTATTTCCCTTAATAAATAGAAAGTTAATAATTAATCTATTATTAACAACTCTAAATTTGAAAGTCATAAATACAAAACCTCAATAAACTGAGATATATCTGAGTTAAATGAAGTGAATAAAAATGCCAGATAAAATACATCAGGTAGTGCTTGAATTAAATCAAAATCATATGAGAACTGAGAGTTTTATTTAACTCATGCCGTGAGGATTTTTTAGTAAGGCACCCTGGTTATGTCATTTAATGTCAGCTCTGTTGCCGTTCATGGTCTTTCCCTTCCTCAGATTACACAGGTTGTTTTCGTTTGGCTTTTTAAAATTCACATTCCAGTTTCTTAAAACACATATATGATGCTGTGTCTCTATTTCATTCAATAATGAGAAGAGCATATTTACCACGGGCCCTAGGACATTTTATAGCACATTGAATTTTAGTCTGTATGTTAGAGTTAATGTTGTAAATCAGCAAAATAGTTTATGCTTTTTGTTTAAAAAATATTTTTAAAGATTTTATTTATTTTTAAAGAGTGAAAGGGAGAATGAGAGAGGTAGAGAAACATCGATGTGTGAGAGAAACATTGATGGGTTGCCTCTTGGTCAGCAACCCAGGCACGTGCCCTGACTGGGAATCAAACCTTCGACCTTTTGGTTCTCAGGGCAGCACTCAATCCACTGAGGCATACCAACCAGGACCTAAAAATACTTTAAAATTCAAAGTTTAATTGTGCATGAAGTTGTGCAAACTAATTGCCATTTACTTTAAGTATGTTTGCTAATAAATATGTGTTTTAAGTAACATTGAAAATGAATTATATTTCTCTCATTCAAGTGATCCAGTTTTAGCCTCAATGAAGAAGCTATTAGTTAACTTCAGTTTTTAGAATTTATTTTTAAAAAATATTTGGAGATACCTTTTGTTTTTATTTTTATTTATTTTTACTGAATTTATTGGGGTGACACTGGTTTGCAAAACCACACAGATTTCAAATGTACAACTCAACAACACACCACCTGCGTACTACATTGTGCACCCATCACACCAAACTAAGTCTCTTTCCATCCTCATTTCCCACCCTTTGTCCACCTCCACCTAGCCCACACACAACTTTCCCTCTGGCTATCACCACACTGTCCTCTGTGTCATTGTGTTGTATGTGTGTGTTTTTGGATAATCCCTTCATCTTCTTTCGTCCAGTCCTCACTCCCCTCTCCCCCCCGACAACTGTCAGTCTGAGCCTCTGTATCTGTTTGTTCTTCAATTTATTTTGTTCATCAGATTTTACATTTAAGTGAGATCATGTGGTACTTACCTTCCTCTGATTGGCTTATTTCACTTAGCATAATAATCTCCAGGTCCATCCACGCTGTCCTAAAAGGTAAGATTTTTTTTTTTCACATCTGTGTAGTATTCCATTGTGTAAATGGACCACAACTTTTTTATCCACTGATGGACACTTGAGTTGCTTCCAAATTTTGACTATTGTAAATAATGCTGCAATGAACATAGGGGTGTACATATTCTTTTGAATCAGCATTTTGGGTTTCTTTAGATAAATTCCTGTAAGTGGAATCAGTGGGTTATAAGACAGTTCCATTTTTAACTTTTTGAAGTAGCACCATACTTCGTTTCACTGTGGCTGCACCATCTGCGTCCCCACCAACAGTGCACAAAGGTTCCCCTTTCATCACATCCTCACCATCCCTTGTTTTTGTTGATTTATTGATGAATGCCATTCTGACAGGAGTGAGGGGATACCTTGTTTTTTTAATTTGTATTTCCCTGATGATTAGTTGTGTTCTTCATATTTTCATATGTATATCCTCTTTGGAGAAATGTTTATTCAGGTTCTTTGCCCATTTTTTAATTTGATTGTTTTTTTTGGTGTTGAGTAGTATAAGTTCTTTATAAATTTTGGATATTAACCCCTTATCAGATTTATTGGTGAATATATTCTCCCATTCAGTTGGTTTGTGTTTTTATTTGTTGGCGGTTTCCTTTGCTGTGGAAAAGCTTTTTTAGTTTGTTGTAGTCCCGTTTGTTTATGTTTCCTTTTGTTTCCTTTGTCTAAGGAGATCAGACAAAAATATTGCTATTGCTATGAGAAATATCTGAGATTTTACTGCTTATGTTTTTGGCTAAATCTAGAATTTCAATGTGTTTGAGTGTAACATTTAAGTCTGTAATCCACTTTGAGTTTATTCTTGTGTGAAGTGTGAGAAAGTGGTCATGTTTCATTTATTTACATGTATCTGTCCACTTTTCCTTGTACCATTTATTGAATAGACTATATTTACCCTATTGCATGTTTTTTCCTCCTTTGTCAAACATTAATTGACTATAAATACATGGGATTATTTCTGGGCTCTCTATTCTGTTCTGTTGATCAATGCCAGTACCATGCTGTTTTGATTTCAGTGGCCTTATGGTAGAGTTTTATAATCAGGTAGTGTGATTCCTCCAACTTTGTTCTTCTTTCTCAGGATTGTTGTTTTTATTTGGGATCTTCTGTGGTTTCATATATATTTTTGGAATATTTGTTCTACTTCTGTGAAATATCCATTGGTGTTCTTGGTAGGATGTGTTGACTGTATTGGTTGCTTTGGGTGGTATGGACATTTTATTGATGTTATTTCTTCTTATTCATGAATGTGATAGATGCTTCTGTTTATTTGTATCTTCACTTTCTTCTGTGTCTTATAATTTTCAAGTACAGGTCTTTTATATCCTTGGTTAAATTAATTCCTAGTATTTTATTTTATGTTATTTTATTTTTTGTCTTATTTTATTTTATTTTATTTTTCAGGAGCAACTCTGAATGGGATTGTCTTCTTAGTTTCCCTTTCTGATAGTTTATTATTGGTGTATAAAAATGCAACTTATTTCTGGATATGTATTTTTATCCAGCTACTTTACTGATTCATTTATCATTTCTAGTAGTTTTTTCGTTTACCCTATAGGGTTTTCTATGTAAAGTATCATGTCATTTTCAAATAATGACATTTTACTTCTTCCTTTCCAATTTGGATGCCTTTTATTTCTTTTTCTTGCCTAATTGCTGTGGCTAGGCCTTCCAGTACTATGTTGAATAGGAGTGATGAAAGTGGAATGCCTGTCTTGTTCCTCAGCTTAAGGGAAACACTTGTAGTTTTTGTATATTGTGTATGATATTGGCCGTGGGTTTGTCATATATGGCCTTTACTACATTGGGATATGTTCCCTCTATTCCCACTTTGCTGAGATTTTTTTTAATCATAAATGGATACTGGATTTTATCGAATGCTTTTTAGCATCTATTGATATGATTATAAGGTTTTTAGTCTTCATTTTGTTTATGTGGTGTATCACCCTTATTGATTTCTGGATATTGTACCAACTTTGTATCTCTGTAATAAATCCCACTTAGTCATGGCATAGGATCTTTTTAATGTACTGCTGGATCTAGTTTGCTATTATTTTGTTGAGGATTTAAGCATTTACATTCATCACGGATATTGACTTAAAATTTTCTTTCTTTTTTATTTTATTTTATTTTTTTAAATAATTACTTTATTGTTGTTCGATTAGTTATTTGCAATGTCTCCCCTCCCCTCCTCCCTTCCCCTCCAACCCCACCTCCCTCCCCAGCCTCCCTCCTCCCCCTTAGTTCTGTCCATGTGTCCTCTACCGTGATTCCTGAAAACCCTTCTCCCCATTGTCCCCCCCCACTCCCCCCTGGTTATTGTTAGACTGTTCTTAATTTCAATGTCTCTGGTTATGTTTTGCTTGCTTTCTGCTTTTGTTGATTATGATCCAGTTAAAGGTGAGATCATATGGTATTTGTCCCTCACTGCCTGGCTTACTTCACTTAGCATACTGCTCTTCAATTCCATCCATGCTGTTGCAAAGGGTATAAGCTCCTTCTTCCTTTCTGCTGCGTAGAATTCCATTGTGTAAATGTACCATAGTTTCTTGATCCCTTCATTTGTAGATGGGCACTTAGGTTGTTTCCAGCACTTGGCTATTGTGAATTGTGCTGCTATGAACATTGGAGTGCATAGGTTCATTTTTTTTTTTTTTAAGATTTATTTTTATTTATTTTTAGAGAGAGGGGAAGGGAGGGAGAAAGAGAGGGAGAGAAACAGCAATGTATGGTTGCCTCTCACATGGCCCTCACGGGGACCTGGCCTGCAACCCAGGCATGTGCCCTGACTGGGAATCGAACCGGGACCGCTTGGTTCCCAGTCTGCGCTCAATCCACTGAGCTACACCAGCCAGGGCTGGAGTGCATAGGTTCTTTTGAATTGGTTTTTCAGGATGCTTAGGGTATAATCGCAGTAGTGGAATTGATGGGTCAAAAGGCAGTTCCATTTTCATTTTTCTGAGAAAGTTCCATACTGTTTTCCACAATGGCTGCACCAGTCTGCATTCCCACCAACAGTGCAATAGGGTTCCCTTTTCTCCACATCCCCTCCAACAGTTATCTGTTGCTTTGTTGATGATGGCCATTCTGACTGGTGTGAGGTGATATCTCATTGTGATTTTAATTTGCATCTCTCTGATGGCTAATGATGTTGAGCATCTTCTCATATGACTCTGGGCCCTCTGTATGTCCTCTTTTGAGAAGTGTCTGTTCATGTCTTTTGCCCATTTTTTAATTGGGTTTTTTGTCTTCCTGGAGTGGAGTC
>PVJI01015370.1:0-41324 GCA_004026765.1 Micronycteris hirsuta | reverse complement strand
AATGGGGCACAGAACAAGTAGCATAAATGGGAGGTAGACAACAGACAAGGGGAGGTTAGAATAGTATAGGAAGTACAGGAGCAGAAGGACTTATGTGTAGGACCTATGGACAAAACTAAAGGGAGGGGAAAGGGGGGTAAGGGGGAGGGGGGAAAGAAGGGGGGAAATTGGGCAACTGTAACAGCATAATCAATAAAATATAGTTAAAAAATAAAAAAAAATAAAAATAAAAAAATAAAAAATAAAATACAAGAAAAAAATGAAAATAAAGAAATAAGAAGAGGAAAAGAGTAGGAATACGGTCTGGATGAACATGTCTTCTTTAACTCCTTGGTTGTCAGACTTTCACGCAGTTCTGTTTTCTGTCAGATCTGGCTGCCCTTGCCCTCTAAATTGCTTTTTTCCTCTTTTGGTTGTGTGAGGAGGAACAGTGCGTCCACCTAAGCCTCCATCTTGGCCGGAAGTCTCCCTTCTGGGTCTTTCTTTACAGCCCTTTTTTTTAAGTCTATTTTGTCTGATATGAGTGTTGCTACCCTGGCTCTTTATTCCTGTCCATTTGCTTGGAAAACTTGTTTCCTGCCCTTCACTTTCAGTCTGTGTAGGTCTTTTGTCCTGAGGTGGTTCTCTTGTAGGCAGCATATGTGTGGGTTGTGCTTTCTTATCCATTCAGCTAGTCTATGTCTTTTGATTGGAGGGTTAATCCATTTACATTTAGGGTTATTATTGTTTTTTATGGAAGAAATTTTAAAACTGTACTGAAATACTTCAAGCCTAAATAAATGGGGAGATGCATTAGGTTCGCAAATGATGGGAAGATTCAATATTATAATGATATTAGTTCTGTTCAAATTAATTCATTCGGTATAATTCCAGAGTTTTTAAAATATATTTTATTGATTATGCTATTACACTTGTCCCATTTCCCCCCTTTCTTCCCCTCCACCCCCCATTCCCCGCCCTTTACTTTTTGTCCATAGGTCATACACATAAGTTCTTTGGCTTCTACATTTCCTATACTATTCTTAACCTCCCCCTGTCTGTTTTCTACCTACCATTTATGTTACTTATTCTCTACACCTTTTTCCCCATTCTCCCCCTACCACTCCCCTGTTGATATCCCTCCATGCCTTATATAAATCACTTTAACATTTCATATAATAAAGGCTGGGTGATGATGAACTCCTTGAACTTGACCTTATTTATTTCTGAGAAGCACTTTATCTGCTCTTCCATTCTAAATGATAGCTTTTCTAGATAGAGTATCCTTGCCTTTCATGACTTGGAATACTTCTCTTTAGCCCCTTCTTGCCTGCAAGGTCTCTTTTGAGAAATCAGCTGACAGTCTTATGGGAATTCCTTTGTAGGTAACTGTCTCCTTTTCTCTTGCTGCTTCTAAGATTCTCTCCTTACTTTTAATTTTGGGTAGTGTAAGTATGATGTGCCTTGGTGTGTTCCTCTTTGGGTCCAACTTCTTTGGGACTCTCTGAGCTTCCTGGACTTCCTGAAAATCTATTTCCTTCACCAGCTTGGGGAAGTTCTCCTTTATTATTTGTTCAAATAAGTTTTCAATTCCCTGGTCTTCCTCTTTTCCTTCTGGCACCCCTATTACTCAAATGTTGGGATGTTTAAAGATGTCCTGGAGGTTCCTAAGCCTCTCCTCAGTTTTTTGAATTCTTATTTCTTCCTTCTTTTCTGGTTGGATGTTTTCTTCTTTCTGCTGGTCCACTCCGTTGATTTGAGTCCCAGTTTCCTTCTCATCCTGTCTCATTTGTTCAAGTAATTGTGACAATCTTCAAATCCTGTGAGCATCCTGATTACCAATGCTTTGAACTGTGCATCTGATAGGCTGGCTATCTCTTCGTCACTTAGTTGTATTTTTTCTGGAGCTTTGATGTGTTCTTTCATTTTGGGCCATTTTTTTTCTCAATGCACCTGTTACTTTAAGGGGCGGAGTCTTAGGTGTTCACCAGGGCAGGGCAACCCACGTCCTTGTGTTGTGATGCTGTCTGTGGGGGCGGGGCTTGAGAGAACAATGGCAATTGCTCTGTTCTCTGCACTTCCCAACCAACCCACAAGCAAGTTGGGCCCTTCTTTGCTGGCTCCGGGGTGAGTGGACGGGCCTGCACAGTTCCAAGTCCCTGTGGGTCTCCCCAACAAACTCTCCTGTGAGGCCGGGAGTTCTTCCCACTGCCGCCTCAACCCCCACAGGTGTATTCAATTCATGGTTTGAGACTTTATTTACCTGCGTTGTTGGGCCGCAGGGACTATTCCTCTCCGCAGCTTTTCCTCCCAGTTTATCTGCACGAGAATGAGGGATCGCCCAGTCCACCAGTCTCAGCCCTGGTTTCACCAAGTACGCCTGCCATGTTTTGGCCAGGCGCACCCACTACGGGCCTCTCCAGGCAGCTGGAGCATGGCCGGTACTGCTCCACAAACCGCGTCTTGCCAAGTGCTCTCCTTCCGGCTCCACCCCACTTACCAGTCTGGATGAACATGTCTTCTTTAACTCATTGGTTGTCGGACTTCCACTCAGTTCAGTTTTCTGTCAGATCTGGCTGTTTTTGTTTTTTAAATTGTTGTTTTTCCTTTTTTGGTTGTGCGAGGAGGCACAGTGTGTCTACCTACACCTCCATCTTGGCCGGAAGTCCTCTAAGGTTATTAATGATAGGTACTTATTCATTGCCATTTTTTTGTATTCGTGTTTTCTCTCTTTTCCTTCCTCTCCTTAAAGCAGTCCCTTTAGCATCTCTTGCAGAGCTGGTTTGGTGGAGGTGAATTCTTTTAGACTTCTTTTGTATGGGAAGTTCCTTATTTGGCCATCTATCTTGATTGAGAGTCTTGCTGGGTACATTAGCCTTGGTTGCAGGCCTTTGGTTCTCATTACTTGGAATATTTCTTGCCATTCTCTTCTGGCTTGGAGCGTTTCCATGGAGAAGTCAGCTGCTAGCCTTATTAGGGCTCCCTTGCATGTTACTTCCTGTGTCCTCCTCGCTGCCTTTAAGATTCTCTCTGTCTTGGAATTTTGCCATTTAAATTATGATGTGTCTTGAAGTGGGCCTGTTTGGGTTCCTTTTGGTTGGGACTCTCTGTGTTTCTTGGATTTGTGTGACTTTTTCTCTCATCAGATTAGGGAAGTTTTCCAGCATTACTTTTTCAAACAGATTTTCTATCCCTTGCTCTTCTTCTCCTTCTGGTATCCCTATTATGTGAATATTATTAAGTTTCCTGTTGTCCTGCATTTCCCTTAATACTTCTTCATTCTTTCTGAGTCTCTTTTACCTTTCTTGCTCTTTTTGGGTGTTTTTTTTCTACCTTGTCCTCTAGTTCACTGGTCCCATCCTCTGCTTTATCGAGCCTGCTTTTGATTCCTTCTATTGTGTTCTTCAGTTCAGATATTGTACTCTTCATTTCCTCTTGGCCCTTGTGGATAATTTCTACTTCCTTTTTCATGTTGATATAGTTTTCAGTGAGCTCATTGTAGTTTCCCTGTAGTTTCTGGTAATTTTCTGTGAGGTCATCGAGCTTCTTGAGCTTCCTGATAACCAATGCTTTGAACCCAATATCTGAAAGTTGGCTTGCCTCTATTTCATTTATCATTCTTCCTGGGGCTTCCTCCTTTCCCTTCATTTGGGGATTGTTTCTTTGCCTTCCCATTGTTTGTTATTCTCTTCTTGCTAGCCTCTGTTTCTTAAATTGATATGTTCTGTCTCCCTGTGTTTATGCTATGAGCTTCTATGGTAGAATACCTATGATATTCAGTGTGTAGTCTCCTTAATCTCCTGAGTTCACTGGTCTTGGACTGTCATTTGTGTTGGCTCTCTGTATTTCTTTGGGTTTTGATTGTTCTTGGGTCTTTCTTTGGTGGATCCTTTCCTCCACCTGGTTAACTGAGGGTCACTCCATCCACCACACCTTGTATTCTGTTGTGCAGGTGTGGACAATTTGTGTTGAAGCTGATTCTTCTGTGTGAACAATGTTTTGAGGCTTCTCTCTCACTCTTGTTCAATTGTTTGTTGTGGGTCATTTCTCTACCAATTGGTTGTATTTCCAGGTCAGTCCTGGAATGAGGTTAATGTGGGTTCCACTCCCTCCTTCACCTTCTTCCATTGTTTTCTGTTGGTGGTTCCTTTGTTGGTGTATTTCCTCTTCCAGCAAGTGTACTGGTGTTCCCCGCTCCCATCGTGCATGTTCACTGGGGTAGCAAAGTGAAATTTGTTTCACTGTCTGTTTTCTTGGATGACCCCTGTTTGGGTCTAACTCTGGTCTTGTCACAGCTCCAAGTTTTAATGTCTCACCTGTGGGAAAAGTAGAGAAGAAAAAAAGTGGGGAGGAAGGAAGGGAGAAGGAATGAAAAAAGGAAAAGAAGAAAGGAAGGAAGGAGCAATAAAAAAGAAAGAAGGAAATAAAGGAAGAAGGAATTAAAAGAAAAAAAAATTATAAATAATTATTGTTTTTCAGTTACAGATGTCTGCATCCTCTCCCCTCCCCCCGCACCCCCAACCCCACCTCCTTTCCCTCCTCTCCCTTGGTTCTGTCCATGTGTCCTTCAGAGTGGTTCCTGAAAACCCCTCTCCCCATTGTCCACTCCCCCCTCCCCTCTGGCTAATGTTAGATTGTTCTTAATTTCAATGTCTCTGGTTATGTTTTGCTTGCTTTTTTCTTTTGTTGATTATGTTCCAGTTAAAGGTGAGATCATATGGTATTTGTCCCTCACGGCCTGGCCTACTTCACTTAGCATAATGCTCTCCAGTTCCATCCATGCTGTTGCAAAGGGTGGGAGCTCCTTCTTCCTCTCTGCTGCGTAGAATTCCATTGTGTAAATGTACCATAGTTCTTGATCCACTCATTTGTAGATGGGGACTTAGGTTGTTTCCAGCACTTGGCTATTGTGAATTGTACTGCTAAGAACATTGGAGTGCATAGGTTCTGTTGAATTGGTGTTTCAGGGCTCTTAGGGTATAATCCCAGTAGTGGAATTGCTGGGTCGAAAGGCAGTTCCATTTTTAGTTTTCTGAGGAAATTCCATACTGTTTTCCACAGTGGCTTCACCAGTCTGCATTACCACCAACAGTGCAATAGGGTTCCCTTTTCTCCACATCCCCTCCAACAGTTATCTGTTGCTTTGTTGATGATGGCCATTCTGACTGGTGTGAGGTGGTATCTCATTGTGGTTTTAATTTGCATCTCTCTGATGGCAAGTGATGTTGAGCATCTTTTTTAATTAAAAAAATAATAAAAATAAAAAATAAAAGAGGGAAGGAACAAGGACTAATAAAGGAAGGGGAGGAAAAAAGAATTTAAAAAGAAAGATGGACAGAAAGGAAGAAGGAATTTTAAAAAAAAGCCAACTGCTGGCTTTAAACCGGTCAGGCTTGTTCTTCTGGTCTTCCTGACTGCATCAGGCTGGGAAGGTATTGGTTTCACTTTTCTCCCTACCTGAGATGCACTCTTCGCTGTTGCCCAGCCTCCAGCCCAGTTCCTAGGTGCTCTTCTGCGCCCAGCCTAGGTCTTTAGTAAACCAGTTGTGCTGTCCTTGAGGTGCACCAATTAGGGACAAGTCACACACTGCCTTCTTGCTCTTTGCTGGCCTAGATGCTAGGGACTCTCACCACCCCTTCCAGGTAGTTTAGCACCCCCTCCCAAGTCAAGTCTTTCTGTGGACTGCAGCTCCGCTCTGCGGGGCACTTCCACCTATCTCCTACAGAGCCAGTTGTCCCTGCAGGGCTCTGGGCACAGGGGCTGGGTGGGAGGTGCTTTGTCCCTGGCAGCCCAGGCATGAGCTCTGCAGACTCATGTGCACTGCCCTGGGTGCTTCGGGAGTAAATGCGGGCGGGCGACCCTGAGCCACAGATTACCAGGTGTGCACAGTCCTGGATGCCCTTGGATTGAGCTCCAGCAAGCCGCTGCCTGGTCAGGGGCCACTGGTTGCACACCTTCCTGGTTCTTCTGTACTGTGGATGGACGGGCCGCCCTGGGAACACCAATCACTGGGTGCGCACTGGCCCCGGGACTGCGAGGGGGGGGGCAGGGGTACATGAGGCAGACGGCTGCTGCAGAGAATTCCCCAAACAGCCACGGAGTGCCTCTTTTTTTCTTTTGAAAAAGTCCTCCTATTTAAGCCCGCCTGTCCAAACAAGCACCTGGCCACTCACACAGCTCAGCCTGGCTCTCTCCCAAGAATCCTGCAGCAGACCCGGTGGGCACCGGGCCTGGGGCTGCTGTCTACCTTGGTCCCCACGCTGGTCCCGGAGACCTTATTGTCCCAAAGCACTCTTCTTACTGTCTGATCATTAAATGTCCCATATAATTTTGGTCTCCAATCTTCATATATGCTGGAATACTGTTGGCTGTTCACTCTGTTCCTCAGAAGATTGGCTCGGTGTTTCACCAGTGGGCAGAGAGATATGGACTCCATTCCCACCTATCTCGCTGCCGTCTTCCTCCTAATTCTCAAAAGGAATAGCTTATTTTCCTTTGTGCCCCAAGTTCTATCACAGTGGCTGTTAAGTAGTAGAAATTCAATAAATGCTTAATAAACAGATTTATGAGTGAAGAACTCTTCCCATTCATTTATTCAACAAGTATTTATTGAGTGCCTAGAGTATGCCCAGTATGACTAGGAAGGAACTAGGGATACAATGGTGAACAATCCCTATGGAATATACATTCTAATTGAAGTAAAATATAAACAAATAAACAAGAAGACGTTAGATAACAATAACTACTCAGAAGAAAAAACAGCATGACACAATTAAGAATGGGAGGTCAGGGAAGGCCTCTCTAAGAGAGGATAGTTGAACTGAATAACAAGAAGGAATGAGTCATGTGAAAGTCTGAGGGAGGTACATTTGAGAAAAATTAAAGAGGTAGTGCAAAGATCCTAAGGCAAGAATAAACTGAGTGTGTGAGAAACTGAAAAAAAAAAAAAAACAGTGTGTGATGGGAACAAATGAGAGAAGAAGGTGAGTGTTAAGATGTATTAATTATTTTGCAAAAGCTGCTGTAACAAAGTATCACAAACCAGGTGGCTTAAACTACAGAAATTTATTGTCTCAGTTCTGGAAACCAGAAGTCCAAGACCAAGGTGTCAGCAGGGTTGGCTCCTTCTAGGGTTGTGAAGGAGAATCTATCCATGCCTCTCTCCTAGCTTCTCATGGTTTGTTGGCAATATGGCATTTCTTAGTTTGTAGAAGCATTACCCTGATCTACACTTTCATCTTCACATGGTGTTCTCCCTGTGCATGTGCTTGTTTCCAAATTTGTTCATCACAGAAGGACAACAGTCATATTGAATTAGGGCCCACCCTTCTTCAATATGACCTCATCCTAATTTAACTAATCACATCAGCAACAGCCCTATTTCCAAGTAAAGTCACATTCTGAGGTACTGGGCATTATAATTTCAACATATGAATTTTAGGTGGACCCAGTTCAACACATAATATAAGGTTATTGAGATACACCAGATGAAAATCATAGAAGGCCTCAGAGGCCAGGGTAGGGGGTTGGATTTATTCTAGATGTAATGGAAAGTCACCAAAGAGTTTCAAATCAGGCAAGTGACATGATCTGATTTATGTTTTAAAAAGATTATTCTGGCTGCTATGTTAGATTATGATAGAAAACAGCCCTGTGCTTGCATGAGTCATAAGGCTCCCCTGCTAGGGATGAATATTCTCATCATAATAACCACTTATTGGACCTGAGGTTTTAGTTGTCATCGTTTATCATCACTGTGCAGGAAAAAAAATATTAGCTTCCAATTGATGAGGTGAATATATCCTCACAAACACATATAAAAATATTGTTTTCTGGGTGTTTACTGCTAAAAATTATAAAAACAGATATAAGATCCTGGTAAAAACTTCAAATAACACCAAGGGAAGTAAATTAGTAAATGCAGGACCCCAGACACTGCTCCCCAACCCCTATTCATACCCACTTCTCACTTTTCTACACACCCACATTTTATTTTTTAATGATTTATTTATTTTTAATTTAATTTGCTGGGGTGATATTGGTTAATAAGATTATATAGGTTTCAGGGATACAATTCTGTAATCCATCATCTGTATATTGTATTGTGTTTACCACTCAGAGTCAAGTCTGTTTCCATCACCATTTATCTTCCCTTTAACCTTTCCTGCCTCCACCACCCTGTTTCCCTCTGGTAATCACCATAGCCAAGATTTGGAAGCAGACCAAGTGCCCATCAGTAGATGAGTGGATAAAAATGCTGTGGTACATTTACACAATGGAATACTATGTGGCTGGAAAAAAGAAGGAACTCTTACCTTTTGCAACAGCATGGATAGATCTGGAGAGTGTTATGGTAAGGGAATTAAGCCAGTCAGAGACAGACAAATACTATATGATTTCACTTATGTGTGGAATCTAGTGAACAATAAACTAACAAAATGGAAACAGACTCATAGTTCTCACAAGGAAGGACTGAGGCAGGCTGGGTGAAAAAAATAAAGGAATTAAGTAACAAACAAATAAAAACCTCCAACACACATCCACATTTGAAAAGAAGCCTCTTTGGAGATACCCTTTCTAGAAATATTTCTGATCACCTCTACATGTTTCTGTATAGATACATACCCACAGTAAATTTTTTAAAGATTTCACTTATTTATTTTTAGAGAAGGGGAAGGAAGGGAGAAACATCAATGAGAGAAACACATGGGACTGAACCCACAACCAAGGCATGTGCCCTGACCGGAAATCAAAATGGTGATCTTTCACTTCATGGGACAACACCCAATCAACTGAGCCACACAGGTCAGGGCCACACTAAATATTTAACACTAGGCCAAATGTCCAGCCAGGCAGGTTCCTATTACTCTCTTCCCATAACCTGGTCTGGAAACATTCAGGATAAACGGGAGCAGTTAGCCCCAAGATTAGTAGTAGAAAGATCACTGGGCTTGGGGTCAAAAACATTGAGATCTAGTTTCAGGTACAGCACTTCCCACTAAGTCTTAATCTTAGTTTTAGTTTCCTTGTATTTGCCCTACTCACAGGGTTGTTGTGATATTGAAGGTATTTGTGTAATAAAACATTTCTATCATATTGCTGCTAGTGTAGACAATCCTCCTCGACACTCCCCACATACACACAGCCATATCTGTTGGTATTCATCCACATACAAGGGAGTTTTGGTTTTGTAACCAGAATTAGAAAGAGCAGTATGCTGGAGGGCAGGCAAAGAGGGAAGGATTATGATTGGCTTTGTCAGGTTGGGTGATATCTGGAGTATGGAAGGGTTCTCTGAGTGGCTTTGCAGGCTTCAGTTGTAGCCATGTGGGACTTGGACTTGGAGGGAAGAAAGTGGGTGCATCCCTCCTGAAAACCATAGCTGACAGATTGGTTTGAGCATGCCTGGGATGCTCTGATTTAGTGGTATGTTTCAGAGACTTGGAGGTGGACGTAATTGGAAAAGTTATGTGGGAGGAGAGGTACCAAGATTCTGTGACTATTCAGGAGAGACAATAGTTCTTCTACAAGATTAGACTACTGGTTTATGCCATTCTGAATTGACCATGTTTGGGATTGTCATCTAGGAAATGGGTGTATGTTTTTTTTCATTGAATGTTTACTGCCTAGTGATAATAAATATTGATTGAGTGAACTGACTATTCTCATACATTATCTACTTTATCCCTCAGGACCAATTGAATAAGAATGATGTTTGGATAGCCAGTTTATAAAGCCTAGTTTTCACATTCAGTTTCAATTTGTCTCAACAGTCCAATGAGGCAGGTTTTATGGTCATTCTTACCTTACAAATGAGGTTACTGAGGTTCAGAGAGGTCAAATCACATACTTATATCACATGGCAAATAAGCAACAGAGACTAAAATAAACATGCTCCTGGTCACCTACAAAGGGTTGTATGAGACGGTGATTATAAATTTCTGACTTGTAAAATACAATATAAGATCTGGTCGTGGGTGGGTACATGTGGTGTCTCTGAAAGTTGGTGTACATCTAGGAAACAGACACATCTCCAGGCAGGAAACAGGAACTAAGGTGTCAAGCTTTACATAGCCAGCCATTCCACCAGTACTGTAGTTTTGGAGGTCCTTCTCTGTGCTGGGCACTGTATCTGGCACTTAGGATATAACAGTACACAAGTAGAACAAAGAGTTCTCCTAGGCGGTGCTAAGATGGAGCCCACCAAATAGGAGGCTGATGATCCTTCAGGGTGGGATGAAGCCTGTAATACTCCTATGTGGTTTTCCAAATACTAGTTCAAGATTTGACACCAAACCACCAGTAATCTGTATAGTAATACCCATTTCAGATGATTCTGATACACAGTCAGGGTCAGCCAGATGAGCTCATTGAACATCACATTGACTCCCTTTTATTTTCCTCAAGTTTTTAGATTAAAAGTTCTACTTCCACCTCAGCTGTGCAACAGACACACTTGGGGCAGCATGTTAAAATGGAGTGATCTCTACCACACCCCAAGGCCAGTGAGGTAACCAGAAAAATTGCCTCAATGGGAAGGAGAATCTTGTGGAACACAAAGCCATACTGTAAGGACCAGAAGCCCTTTTTCAAGAGGGGATTCATCTCCAAGGCCATTATTAGAGATACCAAGTTTTTGATCAACAAAGGTAGCAATTCCTTTATGGTAAGCCTCCAGTCCAGTTCCTCTGGCTCCAAATCCTATACTTTCCTCCATCTGTCTTCTGTTCTATCTGCAGCATCCTGAATCAAGATCGTAAAATGTCTATTTAGACATACTAGCCGTGGACAATGCATAAGCATGGAACATCCTCAACCACCCAGTCTATAATTTGTTACAGCAGCTTGATTTTACTAAGATACCTGGAACAGTCCCAGTTTTATGCCTGTTGTCCCTGGGTAATTATTAATATCACCATCCCACTGTCAAAAGAGTCCTAGTCAGTTCTGACTGGTGTTGCTCAGTGGGTTGTGCATCGTCCTGCAAACCAATAAACTAAGACACAACTTGTGATTGAATTGTGTATTCCCAGCATTCAACTGTATATATCAATTAAGGTTTCTTGCCTTGCCTACCCTCAGGCACAGTTCTCTTCTGACCAACCCTTAGGTACATTAGTATCTCAAAGATTGTACTGACATCTAGTGGTTATTTCCAGGTTTTTCTCTGTGCAGCACCTGTATTAGATGATGAATTGGTGTGTACCTCATACTCTATCAAAGCCACTTTATCTGAGCCCTACAGTGACTAGACATGACATTTTAATTTATAGCAAGTTGTTGATAGCTGGTAATAGCTAGATGTATTGTTTTTTTTTCTCAAAAGGTATTTAGATTAGAGGCTGGGATGGTGATAGTGTGCAAGGATCCAGTAAAATTATAACATCACAAACTGAAGTTTTTGTACAATTTTAGGCTTATGAGGGAGTTATTTTTACATAGAGATGTCCTTCCTGAAATGATACCAAGTGAGCCAAAGGTATTAAAGTTCTTGGGAGCAACAAGATGTGAAGTCAACACTACTGCAAATGTGATCAAATGTCAACTGAAGGAATTCTTAAATGAAAACTTGTACACACAGCAAACTGCCTTACTAGTGGTCTGGCTAACAGAGACAGGGAGTGAGTTAGGAAGGACAAATCAGATGCAGAAAAAATAGAGTAAGAAAGTAGGAAAGCCATACTTCGAAATATAGTGAGTCCTCACTTAATGTCATTGACAGGTTCTGTGACTTTAGAAATGACATAAAATGAAACCAATTTTACCACAGGCTAAATGACATAAACCAGTTAAGCATCTCATCAATGTTATAATGAAAGGATGTTAAACAAAATTATTCGAGGATCTGCTGTATAGCTTTCCTTTGTTTTCTGTTTTCTAGAGTGGTGTGAAAAGGAAATGTTTACTTATTCGACTACCTCCCTGAAAAGCCCCCTCCTTGGTCACTTGAGGGGGTTCCCAATACACCATAAAAAGGGACATACTAATCCTATTTGATGGGTGATTGAAGAAAACTGTAAAAACTGACAGTAGGTAGTCAAGGGCCCTATCAAAGCCCATAATCTTGCATCATTAAAAGCCCAAAAAGGGAGAAAAACTACAGCTCCCAGTTAATTCTCATGCTATCAGGAAAATATCACCAATGTCTGAGGCAGGAACATTTAAGTAGTCATAATAAATGAGGTATCTGGAATCCTTCAGAAAACATAAGCTGCACCTCATTTGTCTCTTTATGGTAAAAAGTGTTATTGAATCTGTAAATGTAAAAATAATTACTTAATAAATCTTTTTAAAGAAGTGAGCTTTCTAGTAGGAGTTTTCAGTTGCCTTTTATACTATCCTCTCCCAACCCTTGTACCCTGCCCCCTGATTTTATAATTAAAAATCACGTACAAAATTGAGAGTCTTCAAAAACACACCAGACACCAAGTTGGATAAGGCTGTGCTTTATTACATGCATAATTACAAAATCTGTGCTAAGTGGAAATGTATAAAGCAATGGCGACCTGGGTTTAAGCCACACAGAGAAAGGGCTAGACAATCCCATTAAACTTTTTGCCAATGTCCATTCCATTGCCTTTAACATGATTGTTTCCATTTCATACAATTTGCATAGCACTTACTAGTCAAAGTACTTTCCATTCATTGTCTCAATTTATCCTCACAACAACCCTGTGAGGTAGGTAGGGCAATTAATACTATCCCCATTTTGCGGATGGGAACACTGAGGCACAGAACGGTTAAGATCTTGAGGCTAGTTAGTAGAAGCATAAGGAATAGAAACCAGGTCTCCTAACTCCCCAGCCCATGTCTTCCTTTTTAGACTGTTGCTATACATGACCAAGGAGTAGAATGAAGTGAGTAGGACTCACAGCTTTGGTACAGGCCGTGCCTATGAATGGGGACCAGCATGTCTAAAGGTTACAATAAAGCTAAGAAAGCATGACTATAGGGTTGGCAACACTCAAATAACTAAATGCTCTGAACAGCTCAGCACCAAGCTTCCTGTGGAAACTCAGGTTATATTAGCTTTGATTGGTGCTAGTTTCTGTATGCCTAGTTGATGTCTACAGATTAGCTTCAGCAAAACTTCTACCAAATTTTAGGAACTAAATATTGAGTCAGACAGATTTTCTTTGGCTACTGCAGTTGGAGCCTGCCCTACAAATGAGCTTATTTCAGAGATATTCATATAGTGGTCCATGGGCTAAACCCTCTGATCCTCCTAGCCTCATTGGTTCACCTAAAGGGTGGTATTTCTCCCATAGCCAGAAATGAATGGATAGAGGTAATAACAGGATGCTGGCCTTGGTCAAATGAAGAAGAGTCTCCATCATGACATCAATGTCATCCTTAAGTGATATGACTAGGGTGCTGTCTGTCAGGCTCAACTCCTTTCTGGCCTGTACCTAGTTATCAGCAGCATAGCTCAAAAGATAGTTTAAAAGAACAAAATATTAAACACAGCATTTTATCTAGAATGAAATTAATTCTTAATCATTACATAGTCCCAAAATACCAAATATATATTTAAAAAGTACATACTTATTAAAAAGCTGAATACTAAAAAGGCAGGACAATGGAAGAGAAAGGAGTGAGAAGCAATAAGGTAAAATGGAGGAGGGAAAAGGAACACTCTTAAATGACCATATATTTTGAGGTACACTCAGTATGATAATGAGGCTGAAGATTTTCCACCCTGATAAAACCATCTCAGGCCATTCCCTTGTCCCCATTTTGCCAGATGGCATTTCACTTACCAAATCCTAGACTGGCTCTGACTTTCAATAGGTTTGAACTAGTAGATCATAAGGTTTAGCAATGAATATATATCTGCCACCAGGATGCTAAAGCCCTTGACACTCCCAATAAATACCACTGGCTTTTGCCACAACAGTGGAGCAAAGTTCCATTGGCCCTATCAACTCAGAAAATTATCTTTCATTCTCTATTTTCAGAATGATCCTCTTCTTTCTCCAAGGTTCGCATTTGAAACAATATGCTTGTAACAATTGAGAAAGTTTTGAATTTAGGGGAGGGGTGAGAGAAACAGAGACGCAGGGGGTAAAAAAAGAGGGAAAGAGGGTAGGATAGAAGGAAAGAGAAGGAAAGGCAGAGATCATTTTTTAAAACCCTCATAATGTTATACTGTTACATGCCTTTCTTTAGGCAAGGCATTCATTCACTCCATGAGTGTGCAAACAGAGGCTGAAGACCCTTTGGCAGGAACTTATAAGAGGTAGGAATGTATGACTGTGGGATTGGGCTGGGTGAGTCCCAAGAGGCCCCATCCAAGAAATGCAAAGTCCACACAATGAATCCTTCCTTCCTTCCTTCCTTTCTTTCTTGGGTGATTACTACACAGTGGAAAAACCAATTTTGTTTCCTACATCACTTGAAAACTTTGCCCAGATCCAGATGTTTAGAAATGAGACTGTGGCCAGCAAACATTTGTAGAATAACCTGTGTCGCGGATTTCGATCTGCAAAATCACTGCTACAAACCTGAATTTGCTAACACCTACTATTCCAAGAACTTCTCTCCTCAGAGCAAACAACTGAAATTGAAGCAGAGCAAAGTTGAGTGGTCACCACAGGTACATTACATTGATTTCACTTCAAATTTATACAGCTCCCTGAGCTCTGATCTGAGAAAACGTCACCTTTTTCTTTCTAATATATGAGTATATATACTGGAGAGGCTAAAAATATAGATTTAAAAATGTTTTGCTATCAAAATTCAAGACAATATACCAAAAGCTTATCATTTAGGCAATGGCAGTAGTGGCTCCTCCTGCATGAGTAGGTGTCTTGTCCTATGGCAGCCCTTTCCATAAAAGTAGACTCACTCCAGCTAAGTCCTTTTGCTTGGAAAGCCTGGTCTTTGGGAGACTATTTGACTTCTTGTTCCTTTGAGGCACATGATCAAGTAGTTTATAAATGCCAGGATATATGGTTGGCCTTCCTTCCACCATCTTACACAAATTCATACATTTTCCTACTAGGGCTTTTCCATTGCCATAACTCTCCATTCCCTCTCCAAAGTAAATACAGGCAATCCCAGAGGTGGTCAAAAAAATCAAGGTTTTAGGATAGTTAAGTTCAGAGCACATGTATAGACATCTATGTTTTAAAAGGCTCAATATTCTATCTCCTGTTTACTTTATAAATTCCTAATTTTTCTCAGGGTTTTCAAAAGCTCAATACTGTATGCACTGTCATGAAAGATGCTCTGCTGTTTCCTCTGAACTCATGTAGGTAAATACTGCCAGTGTAGGTAAATCGATTCTTCACAGTACAATGTGGTCAGTCATCAGTATGTACTCTGGCAATATAAAACACACTGGCTATTTCAAATTCTCAAAATTGTCTTCACAGTCATTAAAAACTCAGCTTCAAAAATTGTACTCCTTATAATTTATTTTAAAAAAAGATACTGTGGGATAACAAGCACACTTTCTTTCTCATCACCCAACAAAACAAACCAAGATCAAGACCCAACCAGGATGGGTGATTTAAAAACTTAAAACATACAACAATAATTATGTTCCACGATGAACTCTATTGCATGCTAAGTTTTTAAAGACATATTTGCTCCCCCCACACCTGAACAGTTTCATAACATGATTGAGAATTATTTCACAGCCTTAGACCATATCAAGTCTCCATTACTTTATCATTCTCATGTTCAAACACAATTGAAGGCTGACTACAGAAATTTATACTGTGCTCTGCTCTTCCTGTAAAGGGTTCAGATTCAGCCTTTGGTGCCAAAACAGTTGAACTGATTTGCAGTTAAATCAGCAAATTAATCATTTGCTCTGCCAATACAATGTCAGATTATTCACCAGAGAATATCTGTTCTGTGCACTATACCACCTCTGTTCCATAGCTGGGCTAATCCAGAATGATGCCAGAGCCAGAAAAAAAAAAGGAGAGAATCTGAACAAACTCTAAATACAAATGACTTTGAAAGTGGCCATTATTTTGCATTTTCAGTCCCCTGCTTCTTCCCTCCAAAGGTATAACTAATCATCTATTAACTACTTGGGCTCCTTTAATTTTTTACATTGAATATCTGAACACACAAAATATAGCAGACTTTTACAAATCTATAGACTCACTCATTCCTTTAATGGCTGGATGTCTACCAGATATTTTTTCTTGGAAAATTATGAAGTATTTATTAGCATTCTTTTGTAAATCATTCCCTTGCGTTGGGCAATTTTCTTTTTTAATACTAAAATAGACTCTTTTCAACTCATATTCATTTTAAAATCACAGATTATCTAGTCTTTTGCCATTGAAGTCTGTGGCCATTTGAGGCTACTGACAGACTTCTCTACATTGGCTTTGTTTGTTGGTTAAGTATGTTTAACTGCTAAATTAGCAACGTCAGAACATTTTACTTTGCCTCAAGACAAGAAATTGAGTGTTAAGGTGCTGAGTTAGCAGTCTAAAGGGAACTCTAGCCACAATTAGCCAACCTTGGAGCCAAACCATAGGATTAGACATATAATGGATACCATACACTACAGCTACTTCTAGCATATGAGTTACAAGAATTCCTGAGAAGCTGAGGTTAATAGATGAGATTTATCAGGAATGAGGTATCAGGGATATTATACTCTGGAGGGACAATCAGTGCTTAGCATCTAGAAAGTTTACATTGGCACAGTGTTATCTGATTTTTTGAATTTAGTCTCTAAAGTAGCACCTTAACACTGGCTCATCTGTCTAAAATTAAAAATGGAGCCTAGAAGAAACACAAAGGCAAACTTAGACACCCTCCATACTGCTGCCGCACTATGAAATGCAACAAAACCTTTCATTGTCATCTAATACCAGAAATACTAACATTTCCTGATTTGCAAACTTTAGTTGGGTAGCTGATAAGAAAAGTTAGGTAGCGAACCAGAAATATACAGATAAGAACTTTGGTTTCTACACAATATAGAGGGGTGGACATCAAATAATCACATCTCATGTGAGAAAATCAGTGGCATGGAAGGGACAAAAGATGTAAAGTTACTGAGTCATGACTTTCATACAATATAACCTAGAGAGTTTTTCTTTTTCATTAAAATGCTAGGGTAATACACTTAAAATAAAAAACTCTGGTGACTGCCTTGGTATTTTAAAGATAAAA
Organism: Micronycteris hirsuta; assembly: GCA_004026765.1. NCBI lineage: Eukaryota > Metazoa > Chordata > Mammalia > Chiroptera > Phyllostomidae > Micronycteris > Micronycteris hirsuta. The sequence continues at coordinate 24,197 of PVJI01015370.1, read as the reverse complement.
GTCCATAAGCCTTGACTACCTAGTTCTGGGCAATAACAATTTCAGATTTGGGAAAGATAAGAACCAAGAGTAAAAAAAAAATCCTAGAACTTGGTACCAGAAGCTCTTAAAATGAGGTATGAGGTGTTTGGGGAGGGGAGGTTGAGGGCTGGAAAATATATGCCAAGTGACTGCTGATTCTAGGCTAGAAGGATGGAGAGAAGTGCTGGGAAAATACTTGTAAAATGGGAAAGGCTGAACTTTCACCCCTGGCAGTTAATTCTCACTGCTGTGGGTATTCGTGTGGAAATTGAGGCATGGCAGCAGTGACTGGGTTACAGAGCAAAGCCAATGGCTATGTATTACCTCTGGTCCATGTGTCATAAGATTACTGAGGCTTGGTTTACAATTTAACTAGCCCTGGGAATTATTTTTTCTAATAGGAATGATTAACCAGACAGAGTGTTCAATCCCAAAGAGAGGACTGGGGACTGAGGAGTAGGAATGGGCAAAGAATGGAAGAGGAAGAACTGCACATGGGTAAAACTGTAAAAAATGAAAGAGTGCTTGGAATGGTGGTGGCTCTGTAATTCTACCAGGTGTTCCTAGACTTTGATGTTTTCTACTGCAGTTAAGGTGGTAGGAAATTCAGACAGGCACCTTTTCAATTGGATACAAGCACCTTTGGTGTCACCAGGCCTTGTCCACACCCTGGATCTTAGGATGATTATTCATTTTATTTAGAATTCTAAGGAGCATCAAGGGAGTCACAGCTGCCTATTATGTTCAAATGTCTTGAATATATTTGAAAGTACCCCAAGCCAAAATTCATGTTCACAGGAACAACACTGGCCTGTTCTATGTACTGAACACTGGGAGGAGTCATGGGCATCCAGTTGTTTTAGTACTGGTTGTGTTTATGAAGGAATGCATGAGAATGCAGATACAGCTCAGAATCTTCCCTAGTTTACCAGTATGCAGCCTAGACTTGGTTCTCATTACTATCCTTACATATTCCAGAAGCCTAAAGCACCATCACTCATGGAGGTGGCATCTGGGTAAGAGGATGAGTTGGAACCTCACAAAATTTTAAAATTCTTAGTCATTGACTTGCTTAGAACTTCACTAATCATTCATCTGGAGAAATCATTTCTTGCTACTAACAAATTAATGGCAAAGTCCTTGTCTACTAGCTAACAAATACCATCTGGAAAATTACCCTTCTTGCAGACAAGGAGAAAGCTCTATAACTTATCTTTGTGCACTTGAGGAGTACCAGAAACAAGCAAGCTATAAAATCAACCTCTCTAAATTCATTTAGAGGAGATTAACCAAAGCAGCATTGTCTTATAATAAGATATTAAAATTAACATATACATACACACACAAACTAATAATGCTAAATATTGTAACAGGGACAAGATAACATTTGAACTGAATTTTCACAGTCTGGAAAATACCATCACTATTTTCCTTCTGGCTTTCTTTCCTGTGGTTGGAAAAGTAAAGCCACTTAATTTACACTTCATCTTTCACCAATGATAGTTAGAGTCCAAAAAAAGTGACTTTCATGAGTTTTCTGCAGGCTATCGGTCAGGACAGTTGGAACTTTTCTTGCATAGTTTTCAGTGATTGCATATTGGCTAACGATTATGTTTTAAATTAAAAAATTATCTTAAGAAAGAAAAAGAATTAAACCACAGCAATCTTGTTTAATCTTTCATGAAATCTTCTTAATGTAACATCACAGAAGCCTAATGCACATTCTCCTAAGGAGAAGATTAATTTCCAGAAATTATTATATAGTACAACTGGTTAACTTGTAGGAAAGAGACAACACACTAATATAATTTCACCATTCAAACATGGGAAACGTGTTTTGGGTACCCAGTCAATAAAATATATCCATGATCTGCAACGTCCTTCTTGTGATTCTAGTTGAAAAGAATGGAATCGGGATCTTGGTTCGCCATCTGTGCTATATGCTTTAACACATCCTTCTTGGTAATGATTCCAAGCAATCGCCTAAAAGACAAAAGAAGACAACAAAACAAAAATAAATCTGTAGTCAAAATACCATTCTCAAAGGTGACACTTTTCCTCCTCAGTCTTTTTCAACTTAGAACACTACCTACAGTTACAGATAATGAGATAACAGGACTATGATACATGTACCAGGCCTGTGGGAAAATGCATGGATCCCTGAAAGCACTATAAGCATTGCTACCTCTAGGTCTGAGATCCTGATATCATCTCTGATTTAAACATTCCTCTCTGCATATATGAATCTTAATTACCTTTTGCAACCCAGTTCAAATGTCCCTCTTCCAGAACACCTTCCCTGCTTCTACAAGCCAGCAATAACTGTGCTCTCCTCCCAGCAACAGCATGTTCTGTTGCACTTGTCTTGTTTGCTGTTGTGCTATATGCACTTGTATGTTCTCAGTGTCCCTATAACACTGCATACTCTTTGAGGGCAGAGAAAGGCTTTATTCATTTCTGTGTGTCTCCCCAGAGTCCAGCAGAATATATTCTTTTTTTTTAAGATTTTATTTATTTTTAGACAGAAGGGAATGGAGGGAGAAAGAGATGGGAAGAAACAGCAATGTGTGGTTGCCTCTTACGTGGCCCCCCTGGGGACCTGGCCTGCAACCCAGGCATGTGCCCTGACTGGGAATTGAACTGGCAACCCTTTGGTTCGCAGCCCACGCTCAATCCACTGAGCTATACCAGCCAGGGCGAATATATTCTTATATAAAGTAGGGATTCAGTAAATGTTGAATGAATTAGTTAAGGAAAGTCCCCTTCCTTATTTAAATCCTCTAAGACATCTGGGAGTTCTAGCCAAGATGGAGGCATAGGTAGAAACCCTTTGCTTCCTCGTACAACCAAAAGGAGGATAACAACAAATCTAAAATCAATAAAGAACCAAAAGCGCCAGAAGATCAAACTCCATGGAACTTAGAAAACCTAGGAATTAAAGAAAAAATCAACCAGAACAACCAGACTGATAAGGTGGTGGACCACATGGGCCAACTCAGAAAAACTGCAGAAAGGCTGCAGCTGTGCAGGCGAGGCTGACTGAAGGCAAAACTGAGACTCAGAGTTGACTGTGGACAACAGCAGTTGCCATGGTGGGAGAAACGCCCCGTCTCACACGAGAGTTCATTGGAAAATGGGCTAGAAACGAGCAGTCAAGCTGTACTATTCTCTCTCTGCCCCACCCCCCGCCCGACAGGCAGCGCCACAATGCAGCAAGGAGGGAAGGAGGGTTGCCTTGCCCAGGTGAATACCTAAGGCCCCAACCCCTTACAATTTATCAGGTGCCCCGAGATAAAGAAATATGGTCCAAATGAAAGAACAGAGCAAAACTTCAGAAAGAGAGCTAAGCAATGAGGAGATAACCAACCTATCTGATGGAAAATTTAAAGCCCTGGTAATCAAAATGCTCACAGAACTGATTGAACTTGGTGAAAAAATGAAAAAAACAAATGAAGGATACCCAAAGTGAAATAAGGCAAAATATTCAGGAAAGCAACAGTGACAGGAAGGAAACCAGGACTCAGAGCAATGATTTGGAACAAAAGGGAAAAATAAACATCCAACCAGAACAGAATAAAGAAATAAGAATTTAAAACAGTGAAGAGAGTCTTACAAACCTCTCAGACAACTTGAAACACTCCAATATCTAAATTAGAGGTGTGCCAGAAGGAGAAGAACAAAAGCAAGAAATTGAAAACTTATTTGAACAAATAATGAAGGAAAACTTCCCCAAACTGGCAAAGGAAATAGACTTCCAGGAAGTCCAGGAAGCCCAGAGAGGCCCAAAGAAGTTATACCCAAAGAGGAACACACCAAGGCACATCATCATTAAGTTACCCAAGATTAAAGATAAAGAGAAAATCCTAAAAGCAGCAAGAGGAAAGGAGAGAGTTACCTACAAAGGAGTGCCTATAAGGCTATTAGCTGATTTCTCAAAAGAAACCTTGCAGGCAAGAAGGGGATGGAAAGAAGTATTCAAAGTCATGAAAGGCAAGGACCTCCATCCAAGATGACTCTATCCAGCCAAGCTATCATTTAGAATGGAAGGGCAGATAAAGTGCTTCTCAGATATGGTCAAGTTAAAGGAGTTCATCATCACCAAGCCCTTATTATATGAAATGTTAAAGAGACTTATCTAAGAAAAAGAATATCAAAAATACAAACAGTAAAATGACAACAAACTCACAACTATCAACAAATGAACCTAAAAACAAAACAAAAAAACCCCAACAAAACAAAAACTAAGCAAACAACCAGAACAGGAATAGAATAAGAGAAATGGACATCATATGGCAGGATTTCAGTCAGGAGGGGGAAGGGAGGAATAGGGAGGGAAAGGTACAGGGAAGAAGAAGCATAGTTAGTAGGCATAAAATAGATGGGGAGAGATAAAAATGGTATAGGAGACAGAGGACTCAAAGAACTTATATGTACAACCCATGGACATGAACCAAGGGGGGGATGCTGGAGGGTTGTGGGGGCAGGGCAGAAGGGGGATGGGGGAAATTGGGAAAATTGTAATAGCATGATCAATAAAAATACTTTAAAAAAATAAATCCTATAAGACATCTATTATACCCTTTTCCTCAACTTCCCTTCTTTTACAATAAAAATAGCAGCTCTTCCTTTACTGGACAAGAAATATCCCGGAAAGAAAGAGCCTTGGCCTTGGGAGTCAAAAGACTTATGTTTAAAGGGTACCTCTACTATATCTTAACTGGGAGCCCTAATGTAAATCTTTCAACCTCATTGAAACTTTGTTTTCTCATTCTCAAATAATAACAACAAAAGTATTGTAAGGACCATATACTGTACATATACTACTTAATACCATTATAATCTCAGTGCTGCCTTTTCATAAGAACACAGTTGTTTCCTTTGTAGGAAAGAACTGAGTAATTTATAATGTGCAACCAGCAGTTTACACCTCTCAAACCCATTTTCTTCCCCAAACTCCTTTTCTATTAATTACGACAATAAAAGAAGCATCTCCACCTTCATCTCAGAGCTTCAAAAAGGCCTATAAATGCTACTACTGTTCGTATGAATTAGGTTCTTCTTTCTTTATCTCTCTACAGTGTTTCCACAATCCAATTTGCCTTCACCAAAGAGCTCTCACCCATTGTGAGTAACCAGGCACTGCCGCAGTCCCAGCTTGCGGAAGATATCCACGACGATCTCCATGGGGGTAAGGTCAGTCACAGTGAAGGGGCTGAGATCCAGGATGTTCCGAAGCTTTAGGGTGTGTGGAGTGTATGGTGGCATTGGAGGAGAATGCTCAGTGAAATAAATGATGGATGTGCTCACAACTCCATCCTGCTTTTTTCGAGCATTTTCTATTTGAAAAGGTGGGGAGAATTAAAAATTAAAGTGTTATTTCTGGCTCCTAACTACTCCCCTCTTCCCTCCATCTTCCCCCATTTCATGAATATTTACTTATTTCCACAGTTGATCCTATTACCCCTTTTTCTAGAATCCTTACCAATTGAAATAATGAGATCTCTTCGGAGGACAAACCCCACAAGCCTTTGGGACTCCCGGGACACCACTACTGGGAAACCACTGTAAGTGGTTTCACTGATTATGGTCTCTACATCTTCCACAGTCATACTGTCCTGAGTAAGGACAGTCAACAAAGGATCATTTCTCCGGGGTTTCATCACATCCATTGCCAAGGTCTTATGAGCAAACTCTTCTTTGGCTTCAAGAAAGGGGTATCCATTGAGACGAATGTGGGCATCATAGATGCCCTCCCGCCCAAGAGCATCTGCTACCCACTTGCTTGTCATTGCTGCAGCCATCAGAGGCACAATGTATTCCAAGCCACCAGTTAATTCAAACATTATGACAACAAGAGAAACGGTCATCCGAGTTACTCCACCTGCAAAGTAACAAACAAAGCTACTGAAGGCAGGAAAAGTATAAGATTTATTACAGTTATCTTCCTACAGGTCCCATTCACGAACAGCTTATTTACAAAAAACATCGTCAAAAGGAGGCCTCACATATGACTGCACAGACTCCAGCAATGCATTAAAGAAAGTTTACAATGCTCATAGGCATAGTTCTCAAAATAACATCTACAACATTACAAGATACCTTCTCAATTCTTCTTTTTGTTTCATCTGTTACTCCCCCCAATTATAAAAGTAAGTGGGGAAGATATCCATAATTTGCATAACACTACAGAGACTAGAGGATCTCTGGGATGTGCAGATACATTGAGAAAAATTCAGAAAATAACAAAAGGATATAAAAGAAAGTCATTATCTATAAGTTCATTACCTAGAAATAAGCACAGTAAAAATTTTGAATGACTTTTCAAGTTATTTACTATGCAAAAATTTATTTTTACATATGTAACCTCATATTATATGTTTAATTCCCCACAAGCCAAAGAGAGAATTTTAAAGGCAGCAATAGAGACAGTCAGTTACATGCAAGGGGGCCCCCATTACAATCTCAGCTGATTTCTCAACAGAAACACTATAGGTGATACGAGATTGGCAGGAAATATTCAAAGTAATGAAAGCTAAGAATATACAGCCTAGATTGCTCTCCCCAGCAAGGCTATCATTTAAAACTGAAGGCCAAATAGAGAGCTCCCAAACAAAGTAAGGTTAAAGGAGTTCATTAACACCAAACCAGCACTGCAAGAAATGTTAAAGGACCTTATGTAACAAGAAGAAATAGAGAGAGCAAAAAACATAGGTACAATATACAAAATGTCACTAAATAAGTACCTATGTACAATAATCTTAAGTGTAAATGGATTAAATGCTCCAATCAAAATACTGATCAATCAGTAGCTGAATGGATATGAAAACATAACCCAGATCCAATCAGTAGCTGAATGGATAAGAAAACATGACCCACATATATACACTGTCTACAAGAGACCAAACTCAGAGCAAAAGGTTTCCACAGGCTGACAGTAAAGGGATGGAGGAAAATATTTCACACAAATAGAAACAAAAAAAAAGTAGGTATAGCAATCCTTATAAGTGACAAAACAGATGTCGAAACTAAGGCCATAAGAAAAGATAAAGAAGGTTGCTTAATATTTTTTTTAATTTTTTGACTTAATCTTGATACTGATTAATCCTAATTTTTAAAAGTATATTTTATTGATTATGCTATTACAGTTGTCCCAATTTTTTCTCCTCTTTTTTTAAATTTTTTTTAAGATTTTATTTATTTAATTTTTTAGAGAAAGGGGAAAGGAGGGAGACAGAGAGGGAGAGAAACATCAATGTATGGTTGCTCCTCACATGGCCCACACTGGGGACCTGGCCCACAACCCAGGCATGTGCCCTGACTGGGAATCGAACCAGGACCCTCTGGTTCCCAGCCCGCGCTCAATCCACTGAGCTACACCAGCCGGGGCTTTTTCCCCTCTTTATACCCGCTCCACCCTACACCCCCACCAAGATTTCTTTTATATATTTAGGTGCTGCTGTATTGGGTGCATATATGTTTACAATCCAACAAGAGGACATAACCCTTGTAAACATATATATGCCCAATACAGCAGCACCTAAATACATAAAAGAAATCTTGGTGGACTTTAAGGAAGATACTGACAACCATACTGTCATAATAGGGGATTTAAACAACCCACTATCAACAATGGACAGATGTTCCAGACTAAAAACCAACAAGGATATAGCAACATTAAATGACACACTAACTCAGGTGTGTCAAACTCATTTTCACTAGGGGCCACATCAGCCTCCTCGCAGTTGCCTTTAAAGGGCAAAATGTAATTTTAGGACTGTATAAATGTAACTACTCCTTAACAGTTAAGTGAGAGCTCAGCGCTGCCAAGAGGTAGAAGCAAGGCGCCGGACCAGATAAAACAAGGTGGAGGGCCGGATTTGGCCCACAGGCCTTGTGTTTGCCACCTGTGCACTAAATCAAATGGATTTAATTGATATATACAGAACATTTCACCCCAAAGAAGTATATACATTCTTCTCAAGTGCACATGGATCATTCTCAAAGACAGACTACATGTTAGGACACAAAACAAGCCTCAACAAATTCGAGAAAACTGAAGTCACATCAAGCATTTGCTCAGAATGGCATGAAATCAGAAATCAACCTCAATAAAAAGAGTAAAAAACATTCAAATACTTGGAGGCTAAATACTGTGACATGTTATTAAATAATGAATGGGGAACCAGTGAGATTAAGGAGGAGATCGAAAAATTCCTGGAAATAAATGAAAATGAACATACTACAACCCCAAACCTATGGGACACAGTGAAAGCAGTCCTGAGAGGGAAGTTCATAGCCCCACAAGCCTACCTCAAAAAGCAAAAAAAAAAAAAAAAAAAACCTCAAACAATCTAAAAGTATACCTAAAAGAACCAGAAAAACAACAACAAAGCCTAGAGTAAACAGGAGGCAAATGAAATCAAGATCAGAGCAGGAATCAATGACATAGAGACTAAAAAAACAATACAGAATATCAATGAAACCAGAAGCTAATTCTTTGAAAAGATAAATAAGACTGATGGACCTTTAACCAGACTCATCAATAAAAGGAGAGAGGGGGCCCAAATAAATAAAAGCAGAAATGAAAGAGGCAAAATAACAACTGATATCACAGAAATACAAGATATTATAAGAAATTACTATGAACAGCTATATGCCAACAAATTGGTCAACCTGGGAGAAATGGACACATTTCTAGAAGCATACAATCTTCCAAAACTGAATCAATAAGAAGCAAAAACCTGAATAGATCAATAACAATGAATGAAATTGAAGCAGTAATCAAAAAACTCCCCGCACACAAAAGCCCTGGACAAGACAGCTTCTCAGGTGAATTTTACCAATCATTCAAAGAAGAACTATCTCAAATCCTTCTCAAACTATTACAAAAAGTTTGAGAGGAAGAAAGACTTCTAAGCTCTTTCTATAAGGCCAGCATCATCCTAATTCCAAAAGAAGGTAAAGACACAACAAAGAAAGAAAATTATAGGCCAATATCCCTGATAAACATAGGTGCTAAAATCCTCAACAAAATATTAGTAAACCAGGTCCAGCAACACATCAAAAAAATCATACACCACAATCAAGTACAATTTATCCTGGGGATGCAAGGTTGGTACAATATTTGCAAATTATCAAATGTGATTCATCACATAAACAAATGAAAGACAAAAATCACATGATCATATCAATAGATGCAGAAAAACATTTGATAAAATCCAGCACCCATTCATAATTAAAAAAAACAACTCTTAGAAGAGGGGGAATAGAGGGATCACACCTCAATATAATAAACGCCATACATGAAAAACCTACAGGTAACATCATTTTCAATGGGAAAAAACTAGAAGCGTTCCCCTTAAGATCAGGAACAAGATAGGGGTGTCCACTTTCAGCACTCTTATTCAACATAGTAGTGGAAGTCCTAGCCACAGTGATCAGAGAAGAAAAAGAAATGGCATCGAAATTGGAAAGGAAGAAGTAAAGCTGTCATTATTAGCAGATAACATGATATTGTACACAGAAAACCCTAAAGACTTCATCAAGAAGCTACTGGATCTAATAAATGAATTTGGCAAAGTAGCAGGATAAAAAATTAATACCCAAAAGTCGATGGCATTTTTATATACCAATAATGAGCTATCAGAGAGAGAAACTAAGAAAACAAACCCATTTCCTATCACAACAACAACAACAAAAATAAGATACCTAGGAATAAGTTTAACCAAGGACATAAAAAAGAACTATACTCTGAAAACTACAGGCCACTGAAGGAAGAAATTGAGGAATATACAAATAAGTGGAAGCATATACTGTGTTCATGGATTGGAAGAATTAACATCACTAAAATGGCTATTCTACCTAAAGCAATCTATACATTCAATGCAATTCCTATTAAAACACCAATGGCATACTTCACAGAACTAGAAAAAATGGTCCAAAAATTTATATGGAACCATAAAAGACCCCAAATAGTTTCAGCAATCTTACAAAAGAATAAAAAAGTCAGAGTTATCACAACTGCTGATAACAAACTATACTATAAGGCCACTGTAATGAAAACAGCCTGGTAATGGCACAAGAACAGACATATAGATCAATGGAACAGATTGGACAGTCTGGGAATAAACCCATGCCTGTATGAGCAATTGATATCTGACAAAGGTGGTGAGAGCATAAAATGGAGCAAAGGCAGTCTCTTCAATAAATGGTGTTGGGAGAACTGGACGGGTACATGCAAAAAAAAATAAAGAAAAGAAAAGAAAAGAAAAGAAAAGAAAAGAAAAGAAAAGAAAGAAATTAGACCACCAATTTATACCATACACAGAAATAAACTCAAAATGGATGAAAGACTTAAGTGTAATTTGTGAAACCATGAAAATCCCAGAAGAAAACATACAGAGTAAAATGTCAGATATTCAACCTAAAAATATTTTGCCAACATACTTCCTAAGACACTGGAAACAAAGCAGAAAATAAACAAAGGAAACTACATCAAATTCAAACGTTTCTGTACAGCTAAAGAAACCATTAGCAAGATAAATAGGGGACCCACTGTATGGGAGGACATTTTTGCCAATGATACATTTGACAAAGGTTTAATATCCAAAATGTACAAAGGACTAATACAACTCAACAGCAGGAAGACAAACAACCTGATTAAGAAATCTGCAAAAATCCTGAAAAGAACTTCTCCAAAGAAGACATACAGAGTACCTGTAGACATGAACAAATGCTCAACATCACTAATCATCAGAGAAATGCAAAGTAAAACCTCAATGAGACATCATCTTATACCTGTCAGAATGGCTACCATCAATAAATCAATAAACAGCAAGTGTTGGCAAGGTTGTGAAAAAAAGGGAACCCTAGTACACTGTTCATGAGAATGCAGACTGGTACACCTACTGTGGAAAACAGTTTGGAATTTCCTTAAAAGACTAAAAATGGAACTGCCTTTTAACCCAGTGATTACACTTCTGGGAATATACCCCAGATATCCCAAAACACCAATATAAAAAAATATATGCACCCCTATGTTTATAGCAGCACTATAGCCAAGATTTGGAAATAGTCTAAGTGCCCATCAGTAGATGAGTGGATAAAAAAGCTGTGGTACATTCACACGATGAAATACTACACAGCAGTAAAAAACTCTTACTGCTTGCAACAACATGGATGGACCCAGAGAAAATTATGGTAAATGAATTATGCGAGTCAGTGAAAGACAAATACCACATGATCTCACTTACATGTGGAATCTAATGAATGCAATAAACCAACAAACAAAATATTAACAGAAGCTTAAATACATAAAACGGAGAGACAGTGGCCGGAAAGGAAGATAAGTGATGAGATGAAAGATGGTGAAGGGTCTAACGTGACACTTATGCACAACCTATGGACAGAAACAACAATATGGAGACTGGCTTGGGTGAGGACAGGGTGGGGCTGGGTGGAGGTGAGGAAAGGGAGAAAAAGTGGGAACAATTGTAACAGCATAAACAATAAAAACAAAAAAAGAAAAAAATAATTCCCCACATGCTCCCTTCCCACATTATGGTGCGAAAATTTTGCATATGATTGAAAATTTATCCAGCAATACATTAAAAAGATCATATACCACAATCAAGTGGGATTCACCCCAGGGATGCAAGGATGGTACAATATTTGCAAATCAATAAACATAACACACCGCATAAACAAAATGAAGGACAAATATCACCCAATCATATCAATAGATGATGAAAAAGCATTTGATAAAATTCAGCACCCATTTATGATAAAAACACTCACCAAAGTGAGACTAGAGGGAGTATACCCCAACATAATAAAGGCCATATACGAGAAACCTACTGCCAACATCATACTCAATAGGCAAAAACTAAAAGCTTTCCCCTTAAGATCAGGAACAAGACAAGGGTGTCTGCTTTCACCAATCTTATTCAACATACATACTGGAATTTCTAGCCACAGTGATCAGACTAAAAAAAGAAATAAAAGTCAACTACATTGGAAAGGAGAAAGTAAAACTGTTATTATTCACAGAAAACATGGTAGTGTACCTAGAAAACCCTATAGCCGCCACAAAAAAAGTACTCGACCTACCCTGGCTGGTGTGGCTCAGTGAATTGAGTGCAGGCTGCAAACCAAAGGGTTGCCAGTTCAATTCCCAGTCAGGGCACACACCTGCATTGTGGGCCAGGTCACCAGTAGGGGCCATGTGAGAGGCGACCACACACTGATGCTTCTCTCCCTCTCTTTCTCCCTCCCTTCCTCTCTCTCTAAAAATAAATAAATAAAAACTTTTTAAAAAACCCTAGTCATCCTAATAAGTGATTTTGGCAAAACAGCAGGATACAAAGTCAGTATCCAACATTCAGAAGTCGATGGCATTTTTGTACACCAACAATCACGTATTTTCCTTTCTGGCCACTGTCTCTCTGTTTTATGTATCTAAGCTTCTGTTAATATTTTGTTTGTTGCTTTATTGCATTCATTAGATTCCACATATAAGTGAGATCATGTGGCATTTGTCTTTCACTGACTGGCATAATTCATTTAGCATAATTTTCTCCAGGCCCATTCAGAAAATATCAGAAACAGAAACTAGGAATAAAATCCCATTTACTATAGCAACGAGAAAAATAAAGTACCTAGGAATAAACTTAACCAAGGAGGTAAAAGACCTGTACTTGGAAAACTGCAGAACACTGAAGAAAGAAATTAAGGAAGACACAAACAAATGGAAGCATATACCATGTTCATGGATTGGAAAAATTAACATAATTAAAATGTCCATACTACCAAAAGCAATCCATAGATTCAATGTAATTCCTATTAAAATACCAATGGGCCCTGGCTGGCGTAGCTCAGTGGATTGAGCGCGGCTGGGAACCAGAGGGTCCCGGTTCGATTCCCAGTCAGGGCACATGCCTGGGTTGCGGGCCAGGTCCCCAGTGAGGACCATGTGAGAGGCAACCATACATTGCTGTTTCTCTCCCTCTCTGTCTCCCTCCCTTCCCCTCTCTCTAAAAATAAATAAATAAAATCTTAAAAAAAATACCAATGGCATATTTCACCAATCTAGACCAAGTATTTCAAAAATTTATGTGCAACCAAAAAAGACCTCAAATAGCCTCAGCAATCTTAAGAAAGAAGAACAAAGTAGGAGGGACCACAATACCTGATATCAAACTATACTACAAGGCCACTGTAATAAGCTTAACAATAACCCACAACCTTCAGAGCAACTATAGCCATTGTAATCAAAACAGTCTGGTACTAGCATGAGAACAGATACACAGATAAATGGAACAGAATAGAGAGGCCAGAGTAAACCCAGATCCCTATGGTCAATTAATATTTGACAAAGGGGACATGAACATACAATGGAATAAAAATAGCCTTTTCAATAAATGGAGTTGGGAGAACTGGACTTGTACATGCAAAATGAACCAAAAAAAACAAAAACAAAAACAAAACTAGACCACAAACTTACACCATACACCAGAATAAATTCAAAACAGATAGAAGACTTAGATATAAGTTATGATGCTATAAAAGTCCTTGAGGAAAACATAGGCAGTAAAATCTCAGATAGTCCATGAGCAATATTTTTTTCAGTATATCTCCTAGGACACGGGAAATACAGGAAAAAATAAACAAATGGGACTACATCAAATTAAAAAGCTTCTGCATGGCTAAAGAAATCATCATCAAAGAGAAAAAGGAACTGACTGTATGGGAGAACATATTTGCCAACGATACATCAGACAAGGGTTTAACCTCCAAAATATATAAAGAACTCATACGACTTAACACCAGGAACACAAACAATCCAATTAAAAAATGAGAAAAGGACCTGAATAGACACTTCTCCAAGGAGGACATGCAGATGGTACATAGACATATGAAAAGATGCTCAACATCACTAATCATCAGAGACATGCAAATTAAAACCATAATGAGATATCACTTCATACCTGTCAGAATGGCCACCATTAATAAATCAACAAACAACAAGTGTTGGCGAGGATGTGGAGACAAGGGAACCCTAGTACACTGTTGGTAAGAGTGCAGACTGGTGCATCCACTGTGGAAAACACTATGGAGTTTCCTCAAAATATTAAAAATGCAACTGCCTTTTGACCCAGCAAGTCTGCTGCTGAGATTATACCCTAAGAACCCTGAAACATCAATCCAAAAGAACCTATGTACCGCTATGTTCATAGCAGCACAATTTACAATAGCCAAGTACTGGAAGCAACCCAAGTGCCCATTAGTAAATGAATGGATCAAAAAACTATGGTACATTTACACAATGGAATACTATGCAGCAGAAAGAAAGAAGTAGCTCCTACCATTAGTGACAGCATGGATGGAGCTGGAGAGCATTATGCTAAGTGAAGTAAGCCAGGTGGTGAAAGACAAATACCATATGATCTCACCTTTAACTGGAACCTAATCAACAAAAGAAACAAGCAAGCAAAATATAACCAGAGACACTGAAATTAAGAACAAATCACAGTGACCAGATGGGAGGTGAGAGGGGATAATGGGGGTCGGGGGGAAAGGGGGAGGATTTTCAGAAACATGTATAAAGGGCACATGGACAAAACCAAAGAGGGTTAGGATCAAGGGTGGGAAGTGGGAAATAGCTGGGGTGGGGGGAAAATGGAGACAATTGTACTTGAACAACAATAAAAAATGTGAAAAAAGAACTAAAGTAATTGAAGAAAAAAATATGTGATAAATGAAGGAACAAATAAATATGTGGGCATCTAAAAAAAAAGGAAAGAAAGAAAGAATTCCTACCTTTTGCTGCAGCATGGATGGAACTGGAGAATATTATGCTAAGTGAAATAAGCCAGGTGGTGAAAGACAAATACCATATGATCTCACCTATAAGAGGAATCTAATGAACAAAATGAAGTAACAAGCAAAATAGAACTAGAGGCATAGAATCATGGAACAGACTGACAGTGGCCAGAGGGGAGGGGGGAGGAGAATAATGGTGGAAAGGGGAAGGGACTAGTCAAAGAACATGTATGAATGACCCATGGACATGGACAATGGTGTAGAGATTGACTGAGGGAGTGGGGGTGGGCTGGGTAGAGGAGGGCAAAGGGGTAAAAAATTGGGACAACTGTAATAGAATAACAATAAAAAAATTTTAAAATGATATTTATTTAAAACTGTGTTTAAAGATGTTAAGTATCAACATCACATTCAATGGGTGCATAACATAACATTAAATAGATGTACCATAATTTAACTTATCCCTTACTGTGTACATTTAGGTTGATTCCAACTTTTTGCTACTATATATAATACCATGATGAGCATTTTTGTGTAGATATCTTTGTGTAAATTTCTAATGATTTCCCCAGTATGATGGAATTTGAGAGTAAAATTACTTATAAAGTGGAGGAATGTAGATATATGGTAAAGAATTCATTTTTTAAGTGTTTAGCAAGTATCTAATAAAGGAGTATACTATCATAGACAATAGGGGGACCTACTTTTGATAAAGCAGTTAGAGAAGAATGCTGTGTGGAAAAATATTTAGCAGAAAGTTTGAAGGCTGAAAGGAACCAACTATGCTACAGCTCGGGGAGAAGCATTGTTTGAAGAGGGGCGGCAAGTACAAAGATCAGAATGGAGGAATAGGCTCGATATATCTGAAAAAAACTTAGGGCAGGGCAGTATGGGGAAAAAACTGTATTTTGGGCAATCAAGAATGCTTTCTTAAAGCACTTGAAAAATGACAAACCCAACAGGTAATGGTCACTTTAAAAATCTGTAGTTAGACTTCTGGGGGAGGGGAGAAAATGCAGACAACTATAATAAATTAAAATAAAAAAGAAGATGAAAGAATAGTTGTAAATAAACTAACGTGCTGTGAAAAATCATAATCACTGCTGTTTTATTTAATTTTAATAAATATAAATTGTTCAAAAAAAATCTGTAGTCAAGGGACTTCTGGCCAAGATGGAGGTGTAGGTAGACACACTGTGCCTCCTCGCACAACCAAAAGAGGAAAAACAACAATTTAAAAAGAAAAAACAACCAGAACTGACAGAAAATCAAACTGTATGGAAGTCCGACAACCAAGGAGTTAAAGAAGACATGTTCATGCACACCAGTAGGTGGGGAGGAGCAGGGCGGAGAGCACATGGTGAGACTGCAGTTTGTGGAGGGGTACCAGCAATGCTGCAGCTGCCCAGAGACACCCACAACTCAGTGAAACCTGAGGCAGGCGCAATCGGGTTTGGCAAAACCTGCGGCTGGCCGACCCAGACCCAGCGGGGCTGAGACTGGTGGACCAGGTGGTCCCTCATTTGTGCGCAGATAAACCGAGAGAAAAAAGCTGGGGAGTGGAGCAGACCGGGAAACCCACCATCTCGGGGATATAAAGCCTCAAACCACCGATTGAAAACACCTGTGGGGTTGAGGCGGCAGCGGGAGGAACTCCCAGCCTCACAGGGGAGTTCATTGGAGAGACCCACAGGGACAAGCCCACCTACCTGGGAACCAGCAAAGAAGGGCCCAACTTGCTTGTGGGTAGCAGGGGAAGTGACTGAAAGATGGCAGAGAGCGGAGCAAGTGCCATTGTTCCCTCTCAGGCCCCGCCCCCACAGGCAGTGTCACAACACAGCAACCTGGGTTGCCCTGCCCTGGGGAACACTTAAGGCTCCGCCCCTTAAAGTAATAGGTGCACTGAGAAAAAAAAATGGCCCAAATGAAAGAGCAGATAAAAACTCCAGAAAAAATACAACTAAGCAATGAAGAGATAGCCAACCCATCAGATGCACAGTTCAAAACACTGGTAATCAGGATGCTCACAGAATTGGTTGAATTTGGTCATGAATTAGATGAAAAAATGTATACACTAAGAGAAATAAGGGAAAATGTACAGGAAACCAATAGTGATGGAAAGGAAACTGGGACTCGAATCAACAGTGTGGACCAGAAGGAAGAAAAAAACATTCAACCAGAAAAGAAGGAAGAAACAAGAATTCAAAAAAATGAGGAGAGGCTTGGGAACCTCCAGGACATCTTTAAACCTCCCACATCCAAGTCATAGGTGTGCCAGAAGGAGAAGAGGAAGACCAAGGGGTTGAAAACTTATTTGAACAAATAATGAAAGAGAACTTCCCCAATCTGGCAAAGGAAATAGACTTCCAGGAATTCCAGGAAGCTCAGAGAGTCCCAAAGAAGTTGGACCCAAAGAGGAACACACCAAGGCACATCATACTTACACTACCCAAAATTAAAAGTAAGGAGAGAATCTTAGAAGCAGCAAGAGAAAAGGAGACAGTTACCTACAAAGGAATTCCCATAAGACTGTCAGCTGATTTCTCAAAAGAGACCTTGCAGGCGAGAAGGGGCTGGAAAGAAGTATACCAAGTCATGAAAGGCAGGGACCTACATCCAAGATTACTCCATCCAGCAAAACTCTCATTTAGAATGGAAGGTCAGATAAAGTGCTTCTCAGATAAGGTCAAGTTCAAGGAGTTCATCATCACCCAGCCTTTATTATATGAAATATTAAAGGGATTTATATAAGACATGGAGGGATATCAACAGGGGAGTGGGAGGGGGAGAGAAGGGGGAAAAGTACAGAGAGTAAGTAGCATAAGTGGTAGGTAGAAAACAGACAGGGGGAGGTTAAGAATAGTATAGGAAATGTAGAAGCCAAAGAACTTATGTGTATGACCCATGGACAAAAACTAAAGGGCGGGGAATGGGGGTGGTGTGGGTAGAGGGGAATAAAGGGGAGAAAATGGGACAACTGTAACAGCATAATCAATAAAATATATTAAAAAAATCTGTAGTCAAAACTTTGTGGAAAAAATCTGTAGTCAATTGTGTTTAACATCATTCATCTTCTTAAAAAATATTTTTTTAATTTCTATTTAGAGAGGGGAAAGGAGAGAGAAAGAGAGGGAGAGAAACATCAGTGTGTGGTTGCCTCTCACACACCCCCAGGCATGTGCCCTAGACGGGGATTCAAACCTGTGACCCTTTGATTCACAGGCTGGCGCTCAATCCACTGAGCCACACCAGCCAGGACTCGTTCTTTATTATTATGTCACCTGGGTAGCAACTTCTTTGAAATTAATATAAACACTACTCACCTAAGCAGGCTGCAGCACCAACCATCGCATAAAGGCCAGGAGTAATGCAATCAGCTCCTTGGCTACACCAGCTATTGAAGATGCCCCAGTCGTGGTGGTAATAGGCCAGTTGTTCCATTCCTACTCCTAAAAGTCGACCTGCTATAGCACCAACAGCCATGCTAGGGATAAAGAGGCCAGAAGGGATCTGCAAAGAGAAAGCAACATAAGGTTAGTGAGAAATGACAGGATTGCCTGGCATATGTAACGGTAGAAAATTGACCCTCTGCAAAGCAAACAGGCCAATACCAATGTAACTATGCACTATGCTAGCAAGTGGCTGTAAAGATTTGTGTAACACTACAAGGACTAGAGATTCTCTGGGACATGCAGGCAAGTATGACTGCAAGGAAGCTTACCCTTATTCGGGGTCCATCAGGCTAGAGCCTGAACTCTCCAGACCAACACAGAACTGGAGGCAGAAATTAAGCCTTTCCCAAAGAAAAAGGAAAAAATGGAGTTTCTCATATATGCAGACACCTTCCCCAATTTTGAATTCTTATCAACAACAATTATCCTCTATTGACCATCTACTATTTTCTATTCTGGATGCTCTAAACATAAGATTTAAGGAGATGGGTGCTATTATTCCCAAATCACAGAGAACCCAAGGTTCAGAGAGGTTAAGTAACTAACCCAAGGCCAAGATTTAGTAAAATATTGGTGCTCGACTTTAAATGGAATGCTCATAACTACTCTTATATATTGAATCTTAACCCATTGCTCACACAAAAGGAATGGTACATCAGGATTCAGTTTATTTTATAACAATACAAAGATTAAATTATTAATTCTTTTTTTGGAAGGAACAGATCTTTATTAACAATATTCCATCCTTGGGGGAGCCCTCTTTCCCACAAGGCCCAGCTAAATTATTAATTCTTTTAAATGAGATAGTGACTGTCGTTGCATGACTATCCAGAAAAGGAACCCTTATCTATTTTCCCACTCTTTTTTGACTCCTAAAATATTATAGTGAATTCTCAATTTTCTGAGCTCAGAGAGGAATATGATGACAAGGATAATTGAAAGAGTAGATTATTTTTAAATAATTTGTGTTTGATTTTTGGAATACATTTGAATCTGGACAGATCTGATGGTCAGAAAATTCACTTTAAATAAAAGAATGAAGCCACAAGCAAAAATTATTCAAGAAGCACTGCAAAACTTTCCAGGGTGTTGAGGAGGATAGATGATATCATCTCAGAGATTTCAGTACTGTCTAAACTGAATTGCTATCTTCAACTCCCTGGTTTGAATCTTTACCTCCCTACAGGATAGAAGAAAATAACTTGGTAGTGGGATGCTAAAGAAAAGACAAATAAAAACCATGAAGAAGGAAATACCTTAACAAATGTTCTTTTCTGGTTTCTTCTGAAACATGGAAAAAATAGTGGGTACTAAAAGTAAAATTTGCTCCCTGATGTCTTCTTTTGAGTTTATATAAATCTAGGATCACTTGTGAAGTTCTTGATAATTGAACATTTATACCAAGTGTAAAAAATACATTTAGATATACATTGGGCTAAACCATATGAAATTGCTTTTTAATGGTCAAAATGGTTGAATATTAGCAACTTTATTATGCTCAACCTAATATTTTGCTTTATTGGGAAACTATAAAGCCACCCTTTAAGGACCAACACTATGTTGATCAGATAGTGTTTTAATACACAATGTATAGGAATAAATAGTTTATAACATTTCAACTTAAAATCTCAGCACCGAGGTTTACATTTGGCCTAAAACTAGGAACTTTAGATAGAGATACAATTGTCTAAAAAGTTGTGAGGGTATGTGGGGGTAAAAAGGCCTTTTGGGGTTGAGGAATGATGTTAAGTGAACTTGGAAGTGCCACATGAGCTATGAGAATTGTATACCTTTGCTTTACCCTCCAAACCCACAGCCACACATACATTCAAGTACCAAAAGAATCTCCTCACCTTCATGCCAAAGGTGAATATAGTAATGACAATTTTCATTATGAGTGTCAAGGCCAGCTGCCACAAGGCACTATAGACTCCCGCACCAGCAGGTCTGTCAGGTAATTCATCTCCCTTGCTTGTGTTGAAACGGTTCTCATAATCACAGAGCTTAGAGGAGTCCAGAAGACCACAGTCATTAAACAGTTCAGAAATGAGCTCACTTGTACTCATCCGGGTGTATTCATTGGGGAAAGCCAGGATGGCAGTGATGGCTGTCACAACAAGTACCTCTATGACAGGATACTTGCCCAACTGGGTGGTCTTACGCTTCCGACACCAGGCAATGTTTGTGCGGATAAATAAAGCTCCCCACAGACCACCAAATATGCCCAGCAGAATGAATGGCACAAGCTCAAAGAGATGCCACGGGGTGTGAAACTCCACGTAAAATAGAACCAGACGGCTGTTCCCAAATGGATTGATGGAACGTAGAGTAAATGCTGCCACCAAGGCTGCAAAGAACGAACGCCACAGCGTTTTGAGGGGAAAATAGTAGCTGACCTATAAGAGAGAAGGTGAAAAAGCAAACTCAGTCAATATGAAGAAACTATTTCAAGTGAAAAGTTGGTGCTGCAGGAATTAAGAACTGAGAATGAGAACTGCCCAGAGATCTCTGGTCACATGGTAAAGCACTCAGTTATGGAAAACACTTTCGGACTGCCATGTACATAGATAATGGCCAGGATTCTCAACACAAGAGCATGCACATGTGCTACAAACAATTAAAAATAGTTACCTCTTCTAGGCTGAATAATACTCCACCAATAGGTGCCCCAAAGGCAACAGAAACACCAGCTGCTGCTGCAGCCGACAAGACCTACAAACCAAAACTCAAAATTAGCGATAGAATAATGCCACTTTCCTATGGTCAATCACAGCTTTAAAAGGAATGTTAGTGGTTATTAAACATTAAAAAAAAAACTTTACATGCTCCATATGCAGTTTATCAAAAATTAAGTTCAATTTATATTTACTTTGAGAGTAAACACTGTATGCTGGATTTAAAACATATGTTTCACATGCTTGAATACATATAGGGCCTTTCCTTTGTAATTAACTTAGGCATGTGCTTTTGCTTTATGCCAAATTATGCTCCCATCCCCAATACTCAATTCAGTAACTGAATTTGAGTTTGTAGACCTATTCACCACCTAAATGAAGTACTTACAATGATGTGTTTATGTAGCACCATCTTTGTAAAGAAATGCTTTTTAAATGAAATTTTAAGAAAGGCTGTAATGATACAACACTGAAGTCACAATGGGCTCACAGCTATACAGGAGCTGCAAGTATTCATACAATAGGTATTTAGGTTTTCCTATACTATGAATACTACTCCATGTCAGGGACCTATGAAAACAGAAATAGGGAGGTAACTAGAAGCAAGGTTGGTAATAGATTTTGAAGGGAAGAGAAGACCTAAGTATGTTTAGGTGTGGCAAGGTAAAGCTTTAAGAGGGAGGGAAGAAGCATGACAAATACACCAGAATTAATGGAAGTAAAAAGTCCTTTCATTAGATTCCACTTGCTGTGGAGTGATAATATGATTTGGAGTAGTAAGAAAGTATTTCAAAGAGAAATTTGAACAAAATTAAGAATTTTTGAAGAATAAAATGGTTCTTGGAGAAATAAGTAGGCAGGTTTCTCTGGGAGTACAACATGGCCGAGAATAATGAAGGGAAGGGAAGAGTGAGATATATGATGCTAACTGAGGAGGACTCTGAAATATATGGCTATAATGGCTTTCATCTGAGAAGGATAACAGTCAACACAAAACTTGAGAGAGGGGATTTTAGTTACTGTCTAGGATTAATTATGTGGAAGAAGAATCAAGGTCGCTAGTTTGCTATAATTCTATGTTGTAGAGTTGAGTCTGTCTATCCCCTTGCATCTCAAATTTCTATTTTATTCAACTACTTGCCCACTTTGACACAAAAGTTTGCTGCCAATCAACAGCAAAAAGTAACTGGAAAGTCTAAATAAGCAATAGGGAGTAAACTAAAGATTCAAATATTCATGAGTGTAGTTAGGAAAATGTATGACATTTGTGCAGAGAAAGAGCCAGATCAAATGTCTCTCTCATTTTATAATTATTTTAACACAAATGTCACTATTATGGAATGAAAGTAACCAGCAATCTAGTTTCAAAATCACCTCTACCCATGTAAAACCAGCAACAATCAACATTTCACTCTGCCAGTTACAATGTTTTTTTTTCAACTCTTTAGCTTCTGTTGATCATTATTTCCATATAACAACCCCACCACCTTAATATTGCCTTTATGTCCCTCTACCATTTGACATGTAATTAAACAATCTACCCCACCCCCTCATTAGCCTTTCTCTCCTGCCAGGAACTTTCCCCCTTGAACTACCAAAATGTATTCCATATTTGAAATTTCAACATCTTTAAATTTCCTTCTAGGCCTTTTATTTTGCTTTTTTCCCCCAAAATAAATCCTCAGGGACTTCTGGTCAAAATGGAGGTGTAGGTAGACACGCTGTGCCTCCTTGCACAACCAAAAGACGAAAAACAAAAATTTAAAAACAAAAAAACAACCAGAACTGACAGAAAATCGAACTTTATGTAAATCCAACAACCAAAGAGTTAAAGATACATTCATCCAGACCAGTAAGTGGGACAGAGCCAGGCACGCAGCCAGAGGGTGGTTTGTGAAGCCAGGCGCACTACACTGAAACAGGCCGGGGGGACCGCGGCTGGTGGACCCGGACCCAGAGGGACCAAGGCCAGTGGAGCAGATGGTCCCATACTCGCGTGCAGATAAACCAGGAGAAAAAGGTGAGGAGTGGAGGAGACCTTGAAGCCCAGGGGCCCAGTGAGAGGAAATAAAACCTCAAACCACCGATTGAAAACACCTTTTGGGGTTGAGGCAGCAGTGGGAGAAACTCCTGGCCTCACAGGAGAGTTTGTTGGAGAGACCCACAGAATCCTAGAACAAGCCCACTCATGTGAGAATCAGCACCAGAAGGGCCCAATTTGCTTGTGGGTAGTGAGCTGAGCAAGCGCCATTGTGCCCTCTCAGACCCCTTCCCCACAGACGTGGGTTACCCCGCCCTAGGGAACACCTAAGGCTCTGCCCCCTTATATGGAACAGGCATACCAAGAGAAAAAAAATGGCCCAAACGAAAGAGCAAATCAAAACTACAGAAAAAATACAACTAAGCCACGAAGAGATAGCCAACCTATCAGATGCACAGTTCAAAACACTGGTAATCAGGATGCTCACAGAATTGGTTGAATTTGGTCGCAAATTAGATGAAAAAATGAAGGATACACTAAATGAAATGAAGGGAAATGTGCAGGGAACCAATAGGGATGGGAAGGAAACTGGGACTCAAATCAACAGTGTGGACCAGAAGGAAGGAAAAAAACATTCGACCAGAAAGGAATGAAGAAACAAGAATTCAAAAAAATGAGGAGAGGCTTAGGAACCTGAAGGACATCTGTAAACGTCCCAACATCCGAGTCATAGGGGTGCCAGAAGGAGAAGAGGAAGACCAAGGGATTGAAAACTTATTTGAACAAATAATGAAAGAGAACTTCCCCAATCTGGCAAAGGAAATAGACTTCCAGGAAGTCCAGGAAGCTCAGAGAGTCCCAAAGAAGTTGGACCCAAAGAGGAACACACCAAGGCACATCATAATTACACTACCCAAAATTAAAAGTAAGGAGGGAATCTTAGAAGCAGCAAGAGAAAAGGAGACAATCACCTACAAAGGAGTTCCCATAAGACTGTCAGCTGATTTCTCAAAAGAGACCTTGCAGGCAAGAAGGGGCTGGAAAGAAGTTTATCAAGTCATGAAAGGCAAGGACCTACATCCAAGAATACTCTATCCAGCAAAACTCTCATTTAGAATGGAAGGTCAGATAAAGTGCTTCTCAGATAAGGTCAAATTCAAGGAGTTCATCATCACCCAGCCTTTATTATATGAAATGTTAAAGGGATTTATATAAGACATGGAGGGATATCAACAGGGGAGGGGGAGG
>PVJI01015369.1:0-41346 GCA_004026765.1 Micronycteris hirsuta | reverse complement strand
CCGGTGCCGTTCCTCTCCCATCTCCAGGGTCTGTGCCAGGTAAGGACCCTGCCTCACTCAAGGTGGCAACAGGCAGAGGGGACTATGACAGGGGTGGACGCTGGAGGCTGGGGTCCTCCTGGGTGGGGATCCCATCCTGCATCTCCCCGTCTCTCTCCGTGTCTGCTTCTCTCCTAAAATGCTCAGTCTCGGTCTCTCTTGTTTTCTGCAGCCCTTGAGGGACAATCATACCATCCTCCTGGAGCTGAAAACATCTGGATGTAAGAACATATCCTGACATCCCAAGGTTGTGGGTTTGGTTGCTGGCAGGGCATGTACAAGAATCAACCAACCTGTCCATAAATAAGTGGAATTTTCTCTCTCTCTCTCTCTCTCTGTGTCTCTCTCTTTGTCTCCCTGATGAGGACCCCAGCCCACAGGGTCTGTGTGTTGTGGCTGTGATGAAAAAATTCACACGGACTACAGAAGTCCTGTGGAGAAAAAGGGATGGCACGGCCACTCTCTGAGTGAGAGAGGGCCCGGACCCCTGCCTGGACGGGCTTTTATTGCTTTGAGGATAGTCCTAATTTACTATGCACAGGTTCACTGTAGGTGGTTACATTTTACAGAAAACAAAGGAAAGGATGTTGCTAATTACTACAAAGAAAAAGGATATTTGCAAATGCAAAGGAAAAAGTGGTTGAACTGGTTACACTCATTCTTGGGAGGTTTGGCATAGATTTTAGGAAGCTACTTTAAAGATATGCAGTAAATATTTGCTGCCTCAATTCAGGGTGAGGGAGTTTCAGCAAAAGCAAGTCTCAGTAGCAGCCTAGGTACAATGAAGGCCTGATTCCCCACATGAGAACCCATCCATGGGAGTGGGTCCTGTGTGCCGACCACGCTCCCCACTGGCCTTTCCGAGTGGGGGCCTGGGCTACATTCCCCACACCATGCGGAATGGTCCCCTATATCTCTTTCTCCTTCTCTCTGTCTCCCTCCCTTCCTCTCTCTCCCTGTAAAATTAATAAGTTAAAAATTAAAATTTTTATAGAAAATAAAATCCAATAAATTAAAATATACAAACAAAAAGCTAATAATAGTGTATTAGTTTTCTGTGCTGCTGTAACAAGTTACCATAAACTTAGTAACTTAAAACACAAATTTATGATCTTATCTGGAGGTCAGAAATCCAAAATCAAAGGGTCACCAGAGCTGCGCTCCTTTTGCAGGTATGAGAGGAGAATCCCTTCCCTGCCTGTTCCACCTTCTAGAGGCTGCCTGCTTTCCAAGGCTCGTGGCCCCTTCCTCACATCGCTCAGACCTCTCACTCCCATCACCACATCTTCTCTATGACCCTTTTGCTTCTTTCTAATGAGGACCGTTGTGATTACATTCAGGGCCCACCTGGATAATCCAAAGTAATCTCTCCATTGGAGATCCTTAATTTAACCATGACTGCAAAACCTGTTTACCCATGTGAGGTAACACATTCACAGGTCCTAGAAATTAGGATGTGGGCATTGGTGGGAGCTATTGTTCAGCCTACCACAGATAAAGAAGCAGGATTTCAGGAGCCTGGGTCCTGGAAAACATGCGGCTTCTACTTTCTCCACAGATGGTCTCTTTCCACACTTGGTATGAGCAAGAAATGAACCCCACTTTTTGTTTAATCTCTAGGGGTTGGTTTTCTTTTATTACAGATGAAAGCATATCTAATTCTTACAGTGAATGTGTGAATGAATGAGTTAGTATGTGAATGAGTTAACAACTGAAAGAGTGGACAAGAGAATTGAAGATTATGGTCTGAACAGGAGGCTGCTTACTGAGTGCTTGAGTGAGTGAAGTAGGTGAATGGGTGGAGTTGTCAGCGCATGAATGAGTGGGTCACCGCTGCTAGGGGAAGTTCCCGGCTTTGTCTCCTTGGTGATGCTGCTATGCTATTACTTGCACTGCACACAGAGCCCAATTCTAAAGTGTCTGTGTATCTTCTACGCCCTGTTGTGTTACTTCTTGGCTGTGTCTTTCACAGCCACCAGAGAGGGTTTGGGGGCCATGCAGGAGAAGGAAGGTCAGGAAGGAGTTAACCTCACAAGTTCCCTGCATTATCACCCTTATAACCTGTACCACCCAAACGGTTAGAATCTTCCTTTTGGCCTTCTGAAAATCTCTGCGATCCACAGTTAGAACAGCTCTGTGAGGGTGTTTCTCCTACCCCACATCGACTTACAGTTGGGCAAACTGAGGCGAAGGCCTCTGAGGGGAAGGGCTACACTGAAAAAGTGTATCACAGATCAGATATCCCATGCAGAATGCTGACATTTCCGGTGAAGCCTTTCTGCTCGTGACAGTGGGGAATTGTAACCTACCCCGCGGTTCTTTCACATCGTTTCTGTAAGTGCTGACTCTGATTAACATGCAGCTTGAGACAAACAGCATGTTTTTATAGGAACTAACTTCAAGAAAATACAGACTCAGACCTTCAGGCATCCCAGCTTCAGGAGACTGCTGACCTTCAACTGTGGCACCAGGAGATATAAAGTGAGGAAGACATGAACCCAGCAGGAGGATGCACAGCAGACCATCACTTGCCTCCTCAGAATGGACTGTGCTCTTCTGCATGTAGAGAACTTTTCCACCACCTCCCTTTGTTTTTTTTAAAGATGTTACTTTTTTTTTTTTAAGATTTTATTTATTTATTTTAGAGGAGAAGGGAGGGAGACAGAGAGGGAGAGAAACAGCAATGTGTGGTTGCCTCTCACATGGCCCTCACTGGGGACTTGGCCCGCAACCCAGGCATGTGCCCTGACAGGGAATCGAACCGGGACCCTCTGGTTCCCAGCCCGTGCTCAATCCACTGAGCTACACCAGCCAGAGCTAAAGATGTTACTTTTTAAAAGATTTTTCTGGTGGAATCCAGCCATTAAGTCCCACTCCCTTTAAAACACCCCTCCCTCCCACAAACTCCTGCCTCCCTCTTGCCAAATCAAGCCAGTTTCAGAATATGCCAGTCAGAGGTATCCTCTTTCAGAAAAAAACAAAAAACAGAAAACAGAAGTCCATGGCTTAACATTCCTCTGGTCTCAGTTCAGCATTTCCAGCTTCTCCTGGCAATCTGTGCTTGGCTGGGCAGGTTTGCAATTCCCAGCATCACCATCCGTGCTGCCGCGTTCTCCAGCTCTTAATCCAAAGTGCACCCTTTTTCCAGGGGGTTCCTGCTTCCTGCACAGGCGCGGTAAGCTTTCCCATCCCCCAAGCCAAGTTTGTCGGGGTCTGACTCCTCTGGGTTTTTGGAGGGGAGCTCCAGCTCAATACCCCATTTCAGTACTGGTTGGTGTGAGATCATATTCTAAGGCTAGTCCCAGTCCCTCCTTGGAGGGGTGTCCAACCCATGGCCCAACACAAAAGTGTAAATTTACTTAAAACCTTTTTATCACTCATCAGTATTCGTTCGTGTTTGTGCATTTACTGTGTGGCCCAGGAGAGCTCTTCTTTTTCCAGTGTGGCCCAGAGACGCCAAAAGTTTGGACACCCCTGTAGAGGGTTTAGTTTGAGAGTACTCATTTTTTTAAACTTTGCCTTTGCTTTAGATTTAGTTTTTGTTTCTGTCTTGAAAAGAAGTGTCTTGGTCTTGATCCCACCAGGCAGTCCAGTAGGTCACATTTGAGACTAACTAGAATTGTTTTGCCAAAGGTCTGATAAATGGGATAAGGTCTCTATGTGCAAGTTTTGAGGTTGTTACCTCATAAGTATTCTACTCAGAAGTGACCTAAGTTAATAGTTCAAAGAGGGAGGAAAGATCTCACTACCTTCCAAGACTGTAAAACTCAGGGAACAAATGAAGAAATGTGTCTTCTGAACACTAAATTCTCCTCCTGGAGGCCTGGGAGCTGCTGCAGTCCTGGGAACAAGCCAAGCCTGATATCTCCCCCACCAGTTCTGCAGCCTCCGTAAGAGTTTTCAAGAATGTTAAGCAATTATATAGCTCAGTTTTGAGCACACTAAAGGAATGCAATAATCACCAAGAATTCAAATGAATGATTTAATTTTAATTTGTCTTTTAAAATTATTAACATGCAAAGAACACATATGAAGGACTCATGGACATAGAGAATGGAGTGAGAATTTCCTGAGGCAGCAGGGCTGGCCTGGGTGGAGGGGAGCAAGGGGGGAAATTTTGGACAAGTGCAATAGCATAAACAATGACATAAAATTTAAAAGTTAAAAAATTCTTAATGAAGAATCTATGTATGTTTTCTATGTATGCTTCTGCCTGGGCTTACAAAATGTTCGTGTTATCTCTGTTATGCCTCTTAAAAATGTAGGTGCCCTGGCTGGTGTGGGTCAGTGGATTGAGTGTCGGCCTGTGAACCAAAGAGTCACCGGTTCGATTCCCAGTCAGGGCACATGCCTGGGTTGCAGGCCAGGTCCCCAGTGAGGGAAGCACGAGAGGCAACCACACATTGATGTTCTCTCCCTCTCTTTCTCCCTCCCTTCCCCTCTCTAAAAATAAATAAATAAAATCTTTTAAAAAAATGTACTGGTGTGGCAGTTGCTAGGGATGGGAGGGCATAAGGGAACTAAACGGTAATGGAAAAAATACAATAAAGATAAAACATGTAAGTGTACTTGCCAGTGGGGTGGGGACCTGTTTCTAAAAGTTATGAAATGTGCCCTGACTGATGTGACTCAGTTGGTTGGGCAGCATTGTGCAAAGCAAAAGGTCAGCTCCATTCCTGGTCAGGGTACGTGCCTGGGTTGCAGGTTCAGTCCCCAGTTGGGGGACATGCGAGGAAGCAACCAATTGATATTTCTCTCACATCAATGTTTCTCTTTCTCTCTTTCTCCCTCCCTTCTCCTATCTCTAAAAATGAATAAATAAAATCTTTAAAAGTTATGAAAGGTATATATAAGTTTGTCAATCTAAAGAATGATAGTTATTTGCTCATAGTTGTCACTAAAAATTGAAAATTCTAATTAAGATGGGAAAATATATGATTAAGGTAAATAAAGATGTAGATCATGGCAATACCATGTAAGGAAATAGAAGTAAAAGTGAGTTGTTCTAAAGTTAGTTATTTCTGAATGAGTTAAATAAAAACAAAGAGAATCTGTGCAAGTTGAAGAAAGATTGTGTAGAAGGAAGAAGTAAAAAGAGAAGGAGTTGAGGAAGAGAAAAAGGGTAAGAAAGGATAAAGGAAAGGAATGTGCAGGAGGGAAGGACATTGGAGAAGGAATCCTCAAGAAGGGAAATGGAAATGGGGAAAAGAAATAGAAGGAAAAAAAGGCCCATAAATAGATGGTAAAGCGGAATTGGTCATTTTATGAAAAGGCTGGGAAGCTCCCGTTGATTTTTCAAATCCAATAGAAATTTCCTCACAGAAACCCCAGGTACAATTGACAGTAGGGAACAAATTGATTGGAACAAACTGATTGCTTTCTTAGACCTATCTACTTTCATTTGTAACTTTGAGTGTTATCTTAAAATGTTGTTACAAAACAGCAAACAATGGTTGAGAGTCTAGGTCAACCGGGCTGCAAAAGAAAGAAGTTTTCAAGTCCTATACTGAATACCAGGGGCTATCCCTGGGCATACCGTTCTGTACAATGTCATTCATGGCCCTTAACTCTTGTAGCGGCAGGGCCGAATAGTCCACATGCCTGAAACTTCTGAGTTATTGGGTGTATTCCTTCTGGGGTCTCCTTTTGCAAGGGATACTCCCTGCCCCTGGTGTGAGGTCACTTGAACAGGGAAGGCTGGCCTTTCAGCAGCCCACACAATGGTGTTGACTTGATTCTCACCTTCTTCTGGCAAGGGCTGCTTTTCTCCTCCTCGCAGTTTCATAAAGAAGTGCTGGGTGCACTGGAGGGACCTGTAGTGGGACTGTTGTGCTTCTGGAGGGAAAGTGATTTGAGCACTGAGTTGTCAGAACAAATCCATTCCCAGAAGGGGAAAACCGTGCCACCTAGAGCACATACTAATGGCTGCAGGGAAAGCTGGCTCTCAGGGCGTCCAGAAATTCCAGTTACAGTCCAGTTAGAGGTCTGTTGACCATGGAATGTGTCACCCTGGTATCAATCAGTCTTAAAGGTCTACACTTTGTCCCCTGACTGTGAGTTTTACCCGAGGCTCCTGGGGGTGACTTTAGTAGATTGTGGTCTTTACTGAGCCTCTGGGCCCCACCGTGAGGGCGGTTTCGTTCCCCAGCACAACTCCTGAGTTGTCAGACTGTGCCCTCATCCCTCACTTCGAGTTCTCGTTTTTCCAGGGCACCTTTCCCCTGCAGGGGCTTGTGCTCCACTGAGTTTGGCTCCCTGGTGGGCTTGGGATGGAGAGACCAGTTCTGGCTCACCTCCGTCAGCTCCCTCAGCTGAGTAAGGAGGAGGATCCATCCCCCAGGGCCGGAGGGGCCATGGGGACCCTGTCCACGCTCACATCAGCCATCCTATCTTCCTGGTCCCTCGCTACCAAGCTTCTGCTATCTTCCACATGGAAGTTCCCTTTTGTCTGGACTATGAGTCTATTTCCTTTTAATTCTGCATCTTTATTATGTAAAGTCATCAAAGCCTGTACATAAGGTATTTTGTCCCTATTCCCTGATTTTGACAAAACAACTCTAATTGCAGTATAGTAGTTTAAAGACCCATTCAGTGGCCAGTGTTCTCCTGAGTCCAGATTGTACATAAGCCAAGCAGTATTACAATAAGAAACCATTTTCACTCTGGCTGGTATGGCTCAGTGGATTGAGTATCAGCATGGGAACCAAAGGGTCACTGGTTCTGTTCCAAGTCAGGGCACATGCCTCATCACTGTCCTAGTCCCCAGTAGGGGGCACTCCAGAGGCAACCACACATTGATGTTTGTCTCCCTCTCTTTTTCCCCTCTCTTCCCCTCTCCAAAAATAAAGAAATAAAATCCTTTAAAAAACCTAAAAGAAAAACGATTTTCTTAGGTTCATAACCACAGGTTGACCAATCCGCTAAAATTCACTCCAAAAGACTGTTTCCCAGAATGGAGTCTCCCCGATCCATTCTAACAGACAAGCTCTGTAATATGTAACAAACCAGAAGGCGCCTTAATCCTGATGACTGTTCTAAGTCATAAGTCAGGACTGTAATCCTGAACCAGAAAGGGCAGCAATTCAATTGAAAGGGAAGTCAAAGGTAAGTGCTGAGAATCAGGGGAGAGTCCACCAGTGAAATCACTTGGCAGCTGCTGGGGAATCTCCAAATCTGCACTCTGAGCTCAGCCCCCCCACCCACCCAGGCCAAGTCCAGACAGCCAATGAGACTCTCCATGGAATACCCAGACTTCACCAGAGAGTCCTGACATTATCCCACCAGAGTCGCCAGAAAATGAAACCCACAATGTCAGTGTTCATACAGCCTGTCGCCACCAGAGCCAGTAAGTAGAGACAAAGATAGAATCTTTATGGGCACTTTATTCAGATGCTGGCAATCTGAGAAGATGGCAGGTTATGTCCCTTAAAAAATCGTCTTAACGTCTCATCTCAAACCAACCTTCTATAAGAAAGAAAGTGTAGGTAGGGGTTTCAAAATAGGTTAACCAGACAAGAGTTGCAGTCCAGGTGAGGTTTTCCTGGTATTTCTTTATCTGCTGACCAACAACTCTATATCTGCATCCCTCCCTGGAGCACAATGGCTCAGATACCGTCCCCAGCACTTGCAGACCCCCTCGGGCACAAGGTTGAATTGCCTGTCAGCCTCCTGGGGACACACAGGTCATACATTCCAGTTCCTAGAACAGCTTTCCGCCTGCGTTAATAACTTAAGCCTATCAACCGTAACTACAGGTAACAACTTTAAGTCTTGAGTTCCCTTATTAGATACCTAGTCCAAATCCCCAGGCCAGCCTTATCAGTCCTAAAACTCATGACCAGTTCCATACATATTTCTGATTCCCACCACAAACCCAATCTTCCAAACTTCAATGCGGGTCATCTACATAGCACACTCCCAGCGAGCTTGAGACAGGCCAGTAAGTCAGGACAGCTGGAATAGGGGAACTGATACAGGGAGTTAAACAGCCAAGTAGTTTGCAGCCATCTGTAAACTGCAAAATCCTATCTCCCCTAACCAAGAACAATTAAGAGTTAAAGGCTTACACTTCTCCTCTCCAACTAGAGGATAAACGGCTTAAATCGCTCTACACAGGGAGATGGCAGAAATCCAATGAGTGCCATTTGTGCCAGCCATGCCCAAGGATGGATGACGTTAAGGGAATAAGTCTCATTTGGGGGCATCAGCATGAAGTTGTAGAATATTCTATTGAGACCCTCCCCTAAGACTTCCCCTAAACTCCCAGCCTTTAAAAACCCTCAAGACAGGACCCAAGGCATGCTACACCTCCCAGGACTGTGCCTGCACTTCTTTCTTCCCCCTCTTCTTCCTTCTCAGACTCACATCTCCTAAATTCTACGGGTCCCCACAAGACTTGCAACCAGGGGAGAAGTGGACAGTGGCAATTCTATCTGGGCTAATCCCTCGAACCGGTTCCCAAGGTCCCCTTTTTGCTGACTCTCTAGTGAGCTGACAACAGCCCTGCATTGGCTTACCACTTTCCTATAACATCTCTAGAGAGCCAAAGCAGCCCACCTATGCTCTCCTTTTATCCTAAGGACATACTTGTTTCACTGTCCCCAGCTTTAACCAACATACTTTCAAAATTACCTGGACTTGTGTTATGAAATCTTTCCTGCATGAGTCAAGAACCCACATGCTGCAGGCCAGACGTGGTCCCTGTCTCGTGACACCCAGGCCCCTTGAGTGCCTGGCTGTACCTGAGCCTGCCGCTCTCAGCCCTGCCCAGGAAACACCCACTGTCCTCAGAAGTGTAAACCCACTTCTCCCGAGTCCTGCCAGCACCCCTCATCTTCCACAGTCCACAATCCCAGGACGCCTGAACACAGGTGACTAGATCCCACCCTGGATTACTCCTAAACTTTCCCACCCTCTCCCCTTGGCTTTGGGCAGACATGAATTTGTCTCTGATCTATGGGTACAGTTTCTTCCTTTGTTCCACAGGTGATATCATACAGTATTTGTCATTCTCTAGCTGACTTATTTAATTTACAAATGACCCCAAGGTCCATAAATGTTGTCACAAATGGCAGGATTTCCTTCTTTTTCTGGGTGAATAATATTTTTATAGAGAGATATAGGCCACATCTTTACCCATTCACCCAACAATGGACATGTCTTGGCTATTGTAAATAATGCCACAGTGAACTCGGGGGTGCAGATATCTTTCAAGATAGTAATTTCATTTTCTTCCGATACATATCCAGAAGTGGAATTGCAATATCATATAGTAGTTCTATTTCTAATTTTTTTTGAGAAACCCAAAGTGTGTGAGAGTCTCCCCTAAAGAAAAGAGATCAAAACTGTCAAGACAAAGACTGGGTGCAGGCTGGCTCTGGAGCACGCCCATGCTGCTTCCTGAGCATGGCATGTTATTTCCTGCTAAACTCTGAGGGTCCTCACGAGACTTGCAACCAGGGGAGCAGTGGGCAGCGGCATCTCGTCCTGGGCTTCCCACTGACTCCGTCTCCAAGGCCCCCTTCTTCTCTGGCTTCCCACTGAGCTCACAACAGCCCCGCCTTGGCTCACACCTTTCCTAGAACGTTTCCAGGGAGCCACACAGAGCACTGCCCAGGCTCTCCTGTTGCTTCTTCTATGCTAAGCTCTTCCTTCTTTCACTGTCCCCAGCTTTAATAAATGTACTCTCAAAATCACCTGGATTCAGGTTGTAAAATCTTTCCTGCATGAAGTCATGAGCCCACACGCTACAGGTGGGCCTGAGGGAGACCCACTGTGGGCCAGGTTCTGTCAGGTAACTTTCCAACAATCACACACTCCACACAGTGTCCTCCTGATGTTTCCAGCACTGACCTGACATCATGCCCAGTACTTATAACATTAGAGACTATACTTTCTCTGATGTGCTCCACATCCCCTGTGTCTATTTTGTTACTACCAATGAGTGTCTCTGAATCTCTTCACAATTTTCACCCTGTCCCCCAAACCACCTCTGGCAATCATCAGACTGTTCTCTGTGTCCATGAGTCTGTTTCTGTTTTGCTTGTTTGTTTATTTTGTTCTTTCAATTCCACATGTAAGTGAAATCACATGACATTTGTCTTTCTCTGTTTCACTTATTACATTTGGCATAACACCCTCTAGGTCCAAACATGTTGTTGCAAATGGGAAGGTTCCATTCTTTTTTACGTCTAAGTAATGTTCCATTGCATACACCACATTTTCTTTATCCACTTGTCTGTTGATGGACACATAGGTTGCCTCCATGTTCTAGCTATTGTCAATAATGCTGCAGTGAACACAAGGGTGCAGATAATTTTTTGAATGAGTGTTTTGAATTCCATCAATAAATCAACAAATGACAAGTGTTGGTGAGGATGTAGAGAAAAGGGACCCTTTGTGCACCGTTGGTGGAATTGCAAATTGGTGAAGCCACTGTGGAAAACAGTATGGAGATTCCTCAAAAAGTTAAAACTGTAACTATCATATTTTTTGGACTATAAGATGCACCAGACCATAAGACGCACCTAGGTTTTAGAGGAGAAAAATAGGGAAAAAAATTTGAAGCAAAAAATATGGTAAAATATTTTACCTGCTCCTGTTTCCTGTGACCCCGTTCTACCACCGCAACCTCCCACAGCAAGCCAGGTAAGCTACATTCAGACTATAAGGTGCAGCCCCATTTTCCTCCCAAATTTTGGGGGAAAAGTGCATCTTATAGTCTGAAAAATACAGTATCTTATGACCCAGGCAAGCCTTTATCTTCAAAACAAATTTTTTGCCACTATTAACAAACTTTTAGTCACATACTATGAGCAAAATATTTAGTATTGGATTATTGGTGTTTTATTGTATTATGTAAATGCTATAACAAATGAAGGAGGAAAAAAGAGGCACAGCAGAAATAATAGACTCGGACCACGACAGCCTTTGGGTTAGAAGTGGTGCAGAGTTTTTCCCTGTTAACTGTGAGATCTACGCCTGACTAAGCCCCGTGGGGAAGCCATTCTTCAATCAACAGCAACGGTTTTGTCATTGCTCACATTCCCGGTTGCCTAAAACTCTCTTTCTCTTCATTGGTCAAAATGAAGTTACATCCGTAACTGCAGTTGACTTCCTAAGATTGGATCTTTCCAGCTTCATGGGACCAGACGATGGTCCAAATGGTCATCCGCGCATCCTCCGAATGATTTATGACCAAGTTGGGAAATGAGAAAGGAAACGGTGCTTCAGCTTCTCTGACTTAGTAACCCGGAGAGGACAAGGAGCTTTCCTCAGTTTTCTCACTGAGGCACAAATCATGAGCATAGTCATGTATTTCTGCTACACTTTCAACAAGACAGATGATTACAGATTACAATGCCCATTCTTTGTACACCCTGAAAACAATCACCTCAAAGAAGTCTGAAGTAAAATAAATGCTTGCCACCATACTTTTAAACTTACACAATGTTATATGTCAATAAAGTCAGTCATCATCACCATCATTTGGGGTGGTGGAGGCTCAAATGGTACACGGCCCAGTCTTCCTCGTACCCCTTGCCCCAACTTTCTGCTAAAGAACGGGAAGACATCCTAGAGAGGTTCAACCTGGGGTAGGCACTTCCAGAAAAGGAAGTTGCTTTAACTCAGAGGGTGCCACCCTCTGGTGAGGAGGGGAAAGAACACAGGGAAGGACTACAGATGGACTTCACTTAGCGTCACACCCTCTAGGTTGATCTATGCTGTCACAAAGGGTAAGATTTCACTGTTTTATGTCTAAGTAATATTCCATTTTATATATACCACTGCTTTTTTATCCACTCCTATTTATAGGCACTTAGGTTGCTTCCATAGGTTGGCTTTGTAAATAACACTGCAATGAACATAGTGTTCAATATGTTCTTACAAATGATTGTTTTGGTTTTCTTCAGATATGTATACCCAGAAGGGGAATCGCTGGGTCATAAGGCAGTTCCATTTTTAATTTTTTGAGGAAACTCCATACTGTTTCCACAGTGGCTGCACCAGTCTGTATTCCCACCAATAGCACACGAGGGTTCCCTTTTCTCTACATCCTCACCAACACTTGTTGTTTGTTGATTTATGATCATAGCTATTCTGACAGGTGTGAGGTGATATCTCATTGTGGTTTTAATTAGCATTTCTCTCATGATTATTTACGTTGAGCGCCTTTTCATATGTCTATTGGCCATCTGTAAAATTGGGCAGGTACCTCATCTAATTTTAAACTGGATTGTTTGTTGGTTTTTTTTTTTTTTTTGGTGTTTAGTTGTAGGAGTTCTCTATAAATTTTGGATATTAACTCCTTACCAGATGTGTCAGTGGCAAATATGTTCTCCCATTCAGTGTATTGTCTTTTTAATTAGTTGATGATTTCTTTTGCTGAGCAAAAACTTTTAGTTTGATGTAGTCCTATTTGTTTATTTTTTTCTTTTGTTTCCCTTGCCAGAGGAGATATATAAAAAAAATATAACTAAGAAAAATGTCCGAGATTTTATTGTCTATGTTTTCTTTGAGGAGTTTTATGGTTTCTAGTCTTATATTTAAGTCTTTAATCCATTTTGAGTTTATTCTTGTATATGGTATAAGAAGGTGATCTAGTCTCATTTTTTTGAACCCTGTATTTGCTAGATTTCTTACCTACATTTCAGTTCATTCTTTTTCTGGAGATTTCTCCTATTCTTTCATTTGGGGCATGTTTCTTGGTCTTCCCATTTTGGCTGCCTCTTTGTGTTGGTTTCTATGCATTGGGTAGGTCTGCTATGCCTTGCAGTCTTGGTAGGGTGGCCTAATGCAGTAGGTGTCCCATGGGACCCAATGGCACAGTCTTCTTGATCACCTGAGCTGGGACCGCCAGAAATATCCCTTGTGTGGGTTATGTGAGCCCTCCTGTGGAAATTGAGTCTGGACTGCCGTTGGCCCATTCGTGTGTGGGGTTGACTCTCAGGCTGGCTGACCATGAGGATCAACCCTGACCACAGTGTATGAGCTGCTGTGTGGTTGCTGACCCCCCCAAAGCAGAATTCACCTCTGCAGGGTCTAGTGACCACAGGGATCTCTGCTTATATGTGTCTCTTGGATTCTGCTAATTGAAGCTGCTTGGATCCTGCTCTGATGTTGTCTGAAGCTGGTCACTGGGTATGTAGTTTCGGGGGCCTCTCGGGAGGGATGCTGGTGAATGTCAATGTCATACTCTGCCTGTGACTGGCTGTGGGCTACCTGTTTGAAGCTACACAGCAGCCCACAGTCTGTGGTCGCCTCTGCTGGGCCCAGGTTTGCATGGGAAGGGCCAAGCTGCGCACTAAGGCCTGCCTCTGCCAGCGCCAAACCAAGGGGCAGGTCAGCAGAGGGCCCAAGGCACCCCGAGATCCACCTCTGCCTGCTGCCTCTTAGGCTCCGTCACTGAAAGAGCCTCTGGCGGGACGTGAGTTGCATGAGGGAGGTTCTCAGTGAGTCATCAGGTAGGGGCGAGTGACATTCACCAGGTCAATACAGATTCCAACTCAGTGCCAGTGGTGGGTCTGAGGCCACTCAGCAAGTGTCCCAGGGAACACCAAGACTGGCTGCCACCTGACGGGTGCCCACAGGACACAAATATGTTCCTTTCCAGATACCGTGTCAGTCAGTCTCTTCAGGAAAACAGAACAGATATCGCTTTGAGTATTTACAACTGAGGGAACTTCATACAGGGAATGGAGAAGCTAAGGGTCAAGCTGGGGTTGCTGTAATAACCCAAATTAGCAGCAGAGGGTCCCCATGCCCACCCCTTTACTGGGGGGAAAAAAGAGAAAGGAGATAGTGCCACCATAAACCAAGGGAGGAGTCATGATGGAAAGCAGACTCAGCAGGTCCGACTGGTTGGGGCAGGCTATGGACTGGGACGGCAGAGATTCAGCTGCTGCCAGAGATGCCATCTAATGGAGGACCAGGGGAGAAGCTACACCTTGGTTCTCTCTACCCACCTTGCAAATCTCTTGCCCATGTCCCCCCACCCCACCCCACCCCAGGCTGAATCAACCTCAAAGCCAGTGATCACTGGAGCCTGGGAAATACAGTCTGCAGGAGTCAGTCACCAGGAGAAAGGGTAGCTGAGCCCCTGTTCCCCCAACCCTGCACCACGTCAGCTCATGGATCAAGTGCCCCATGAAATGCATGGCATTTCAAAGTCCTCACTCAGGGGGCCATTCGGATTGCATCTCTGCTGACTGGTTCCAGGGGAATAAAAGTCCTGCGTTCAAAGCCTTCCATGTTCTCTGGCCTCGATCGCGGAGGATGTGGTTTTGCTTTTGTTCTCAGATGCCACCGGAAATGAAGGAGCTGTCATGAATCCCAAGCCATCCGCCGGCAGAGTCGGATTCATGGCGTTCACTAATTCCTTATCCGAAAGGCCAGAGAAATCATATTCTTAGTTGGGTTTCAGTTCAAATTTTACCAACTCTAAATCTCCATGCCGGATTCCCCATCCGGAGAGACGAATTCTGGCAATGACTCTGCAGTCCTGCAGGTGCAGAAATACCCCAGCACATCCTGAGGGTTCCCATATCAGAGCTAACACATTCCAGTGAATGCCTTCCCCAAGTCCCTGATTTCTATTTGGACAGCATCTGATTATGGGAATGCTGACTCCATATTTAGCTCGAAAATCCACTCGCCTAAGTCACTCAGTACGTTCCTTCCCAGACACACTGATTTGGCCTGGGGTTGGATACCTGATCGCTTCCGGTGTGCTTGGCCAGGATTCTAGGACATGCGCTGCTATTCGCCCATTAACAAGTATTCTCAGTATTGGTAAGGACTCTGAATCTAAACAGTAATGCCTGAAAAACAATGCCTTTAAAAAGTGGGGACTTTATTTAGTGTCCGTGCTTAGCCGGGGAGCCAATGGAGGGAAACTACCGTCTGCGGAGTTAGGACTGAGCGCCTCTGAGTCAGAATTGCACCCGGAGGAACGCGCCTCGGCCTGTGATTGTAAGGCTGGGGGGGGGGGGGGGGGGGGGCGCGTCTCCAACCCCCTCCCCACCTTCTACCCGCGTTGCGACCGGGTAGGCGCGGGGAGCCCCTCCTGCCAAGAAACGGGAGTGGGAAAGGGGGCTGCCCCTTCGCCCTTCACGCAACTCACTTTGTGGGGAACGCCGTGCTAAACCTTTTGCAGCGACCTGCTTCTTGGTGGCGGGGTTGTACTTAGGAGAGCTGTTCCCTCGCCGAGAACGATGGAATCGGCTCGCTACGCGCGGGTTCGCGTCCTTCCCGCCCCAAGCCCAGCAGCCGGCAGGAGTGGGAGGGAGGACCGAGGCGCCCCTGCTGCGTCCGTCCCCGCGAAAGCCCTCCCGCCTGTCCCGCCTCGGCGCGGCGACCGCCAGCTCCTCGTTCAGCCCCCCGGGGCTTCGGCCACGGGCTGGGATGGGGCGCAGGGAGGAAGGGGAGCGGCGGACGCGGGCTCCGGCGCGGCCCCTTTCCCGAGGGGCCTGCGGGACGCGGGCCCGACCCGACACCGGCTCTGAAGTCGCGCACCACATCCTCCTCACCTGCCACCCACCCACCCAACCAACCAAGCAAG
Organism: Micronycteris hirsuta; assembly: GCA_004026765.1. Lineage (NCBI taxonomy): Eukaryota > Metazoa > Chordata > Mammalia > Chiroptera > Phyllostomidae > Micronycteris > Micronycteris hirsuta. The sequence continues at coordinate 25,748 of PVJI01015369.1, read as the reverse complement.
AGTAGGGGCTCATGGTTCCCTTATAATGCGAAGTCCAGAGGCAGGCGGTTGCCGCAGCTAGCCCAGCTGCTCACTGATACCTTCCCGGATTCCAGCCTCTTCTGTTGGTTTCCCCAAGGACTCGGAGGGTTGCAGTACATTTTGCCTGCGGTACCGGCAGGAAGAATAAGGAGGAGCCCGGGAGGGGTTAGAGGCAAAAGGGGCTGGGTGCAAGGGAGGGGCTGCATGCCTCACTTAGATGAAAATAAACTGATTAATTTTCCCCCTTGGTATTGACGGGGGGCTCAAAGGTTGGAAAAATTTTAGTTTCAGGTGATAGCTAATAAGTGTAGTAATCCATGTATGTAAAAGTCTATTGTTCCAGGAACTGAAGGTGTGACCCACCTCGACTCGCGGAGATCATACGCAGTTCCACGTTTGCGCCCCAGGACTGCGAGCCGTCAGGACGGGACCGGAGCCAGTGTGCTCCAGGGCGAGGCGCCCACCGCCCAGGACACAGATCAAGACCACCGCCCAGGACACAGATGAAAGAACGCCGCCACTTTCATCTGATTAACTTCCCCCTGATTCCAAACCCCTTACCTACACTTCTCATCTCCTTATAAAAAGGGCCGGTTGAAAATGGAACTTAAGACGGTCTGTTAGGGTACGAACCCAACTGCCGGCCCTCTGAATAAAGTGCCTGAAACCGAAGGGACACCTGTTTCCTTCGTTGGGCTGCATCCTTCATCCTCCACCCATAGGGGGCACTGCAGGCACCAGCCCTCCCTCTTCCCAGGGAAAAGCTCTCAGCTGACTGGCAATGTGCATCGGCTTATCAAAGTAACTTCAACATTAATAAACCAGATCGGATGTTTCCAACTTGGAGAGGGAAAAAAAGATAATTCCAGATTGTTCACAAATAGAGGGTAGCTAATGATGGGTTAGGGACAACTGTCATGCAAGACTTTTGAGACAGAAATGATATGTTCATGATGCCTGTCACCTACCAGACCCAAGAAGCAGAGCCAGGGATGGAATCTTTATGGGCCTAGCTGCGGTGGGGAGGGAAAGGCGTAAGTGCAGGGCAAAGCAGGGTCGCCTGAGGCTGGGCGGCCAGAGAGCCAAGCGAGCAAGTCCCATACAGGACTTCTGAGGACTTGTAAAGTTGGCGGGATGGGAGTAAAAGTTGATTGGTGGGTAAATGCGGTGCCAGCTTCCTGGGGGACATGACTACCCAAACTTAGGTAAGTGTCGGGGTCTGTTAGCCCGAATCCTTACCTTGCTCCAAACTCCATTTGTTCCTCTTGTTGTAAAACAGATACGTGGCAGGAGGCAGTTCATTAGAGTTGGGGCGGTTTCCCGCAGTCATTTATGGGCCTTTGGGCACCGGGGACCCCCTCCCGCCCTTTCAGGCCTTGGGACGAAAGCACAGTTTCAAGGCTTTCCTTCCCAGCTAGTGGGAACACTACATAGAATTTCGAGAACTTCCCTCCTCCCGTGTTAGCCTGGTATTTCCTGTGACATTGGAACACCTGGCATTGGTACCCGACCAGGGAGGACTGCATGTCTCCCCCCTCCTTCCTCCTGGCCTGAGTTTCCTATTTATTCTACCAAAGTGGTAGAAGGCATTTCCTGGCAACGAGGATGCTAGACACTGGCCAGCAACAGCCGTTTGGCCTGAGTTCGTCCTATGCTGTCTCCTGCCTCAAAAGGATTACTTCATTTTAGAAAATCGGATCATATAAATATTTATTTTACATAATTTGAGAGATCTTCCCACATATACCTTTGTTTCCTCCTTACCCAGTTTTCATCTGGGAACACACCGAGAAACTCTCTCATTCTGTGACTATTCTGTAACCCCCAGTTGGTACTGCGTAATCCCCCCACCATTTTTACCCAGTCTCCAACCCCTGTTCCCTCTGACAACCCTTAGTCTGCTCTCTGGTCTGAGTCACTCTCCTGTACTGTAGATGCCATGTTTCTTGGGTGGAGTGCGCTCTTCCCTATGGCATCTGTGGGCGGGGGGGTGGGGGGGAGCAGTAGCCCCACCCTCTGGGTTCCCTCTTGCCCCACCCTGTGGAGCTTGGTACTGCTGAGGAGTCAGCTGCCTGGGCCAGGGTGTAGAGGGCTGGGTAGAATCAGGGCGTGTCAGTAACTGAGTCGTGTGACTTTGGGGAGGCAGCCACTCCCCCCACTTTCCAGTAAACCTGACTGGTACCACCCCCTCATGGGAGATCAATGAGCCCCACTCTCTGGGCTCCCAATGGCCCCACCCTTCTGATTTCTGGTGGCTCCACCCTGCTGAGATCAGGATAGAATCCAGGACAGACTGAGTTGTGTGGCTCTGGGGCGGAGGCCATTTTTCTTTCACATGCCCAACTCGGGTGGAACCCTCCCTTCACATGGCCAAATCTTGGGCTATTTCAGCCTGATAAACAATGCCGGCCGGCCTCACCCTGACGACAGCCTGAGACCCTGCCTCACCACAGAGATCTGTGTTCACCCGCAGGGTGGCAGCTGCACCTGGGATGTTTGCTGAGTGCCCTTAGACACAGCACGGACACCGAGTTTGAACCTGTATCACTCTGGTAAACACCACTTGCCCCTACCTGGTGACTCACTGAGAACCTCCCTGGTGCAAATCGAGTACCACCAGAGGCGATTTCAGTGACCGAGCCTACCCGGCAGCTGGAAGGCGGAGGCAGATCAGAAGGTGCCCTGAAACTTTTGCTGACCTGCCCCCAGACCTGCTGCTGGCAAAAGCTGGGCCTCAGTGCACAGCTCGTTCCACCCTGCACACCCCCAGGCGCAGCAGAGGCAGCCACAAACTGGGGGTCACTGTGTAGCCCTAAACAGGAAGCCCAGAGCTGGTCACAGGCAACGTCTGACATAGGTCTGCCCCAGAGTCCCTCCTAAAAGGTCCCCAGCACACACAGTGGCCAGCTTCAGACAACACTGGAGAAGGATCCAATTAGCTGCACAAATGGCACATTCAAAAGGAGTCTCAGCAGGTACCAGATCCTGCTGAGGCGAACTCTGCTTCACGTGGTCAGCGCCCGCGTAGCAGCTTGTACACCGTGGTCAGGGGTGATCCTCACACTCAGCCAGCCCAAGTGTTGACCCTGCACAGGAATGGGCCAACGGCAGTCAAGACTCAAATACAGAACCGGAAGCAGCGTGGGCTGGAGCACGGCGGCGGTGGCGGCAGTGGCCGAAAGGGTCCTGGCGAGCCAACGAGAGGAGCCGGTTCGGGACGATGCCCCGGTGGAGACAGCTGAGGAAGCAAAGGCGCCCTCGGTCGGTCGCTGATGTCGCTGGGCCCTGCTGGGACGTGCTCTCCAAAACAGCACCTTACCGGCCTGGGGAACCGACGGCCACCAGCGAAGACTGTCTATAAATTCTTGGAAAATACAAACAAATGAACCAGCCTCAAGTATCTTGAAATGAAAGATATTGCTATAAACATTAGTAGAAGCTTAGAGGACTTAAACCAGAAGTATGGTGAACTACAGCCTTATCTGGATCCAATCAACGTGAGCCTACATGTCGGATGCATATACAAAAAACCTGGAAGCCAACTACAAGAAGGTGGAGGAGCAATGGAAAACTTATTCCTGGGCAACAAAGCCTTTTTTAATGTGGAAGAGTGTTTTATAAGAGCTGACTCTGAGGCTGATGAATTGTCAAAACTAGATATGAAACCACGCTGGCCGTCCCAGAAACATCCGCCATTGGAGTTCCACTGGAGAACTGCGGCTGCTCCTGAATTTCCCGGGGGCAGTATCCCTCAGAAACTCACGCTTATAATCAAAGCCTCTTGCTTGAATGCTTCCTTATCCATTTAGGACACAGAGTCTCTCAAAGTTCAGCATAAGCCTGGGCTTTTCAGTTGAATCAAATGAGAGGGCTTATTTTTCTCTACATTATTTTCTTAAGTGGCTGGATTTTGAGCTACCGAGCAAAAGGTTGTTTTTTTTCTATTGATGTTAACATGTGGCTAACAAGATTCTCAATTGAAAAAAGGAAAATGAAACAAAACAAAAAAGACTCAAATATGCCCTGGCTGGTGTGGCTCAATGGACTGAGTGCTGGCCTGCGAACCAAAGGGTCATTGGTTCGATTCCCAGTCAGGGCACAGGTCTGGGTTGCAGGCCAGGTCCCCACTCGGGGGAGCCTGAGAGGCAACCATGCATTGATGTTTCTCTCCCTCTCTTTCTCCCTCCCTTCCCCTCTCTCTAAAAATAAATAAAATCTTTAAAAATAAAAAAAGAAGAAGTACAAATTGGTAGTCATAGAATAGGCATGGGGATGTAAAGTACAATATAAGCAATAGTCAAATATATTGTAATAACTATGTGTCAGATGGGTGTGAGACGTACCGGGATGATCACTTAGTAAGTTGCATAATATTGAATCACTGGGGCGTACACCCAAAACTAATATAATATTGTATGTCAACTATAATTGAAAAGTAAAAATTATTTAAAGTAAAAAAAAAATCATGAATACAATACAATTAACTTATGAAAACAATGAAACTCCCCTTTTCTGGTACAGGATGGCACTATCCACGCTGCCCCCAACAGCCCAAGGATCAGAAGGACTGTATTTGGTGAATGGACCGCCACATTGTACAGAAAGCACAGTGTTTCCAAGGCAATCTGGGGAAAAACGACAACGTCTGTACCTTTAGTGAGGATGGGACCTTGTTTGCCTGGGGCAATGGAGAAAACAGAGCTATCTTCAACATCACTAACAAGGAACTTCTGTACTCCTAGATCTCCGAAAGGCAGTTTGCCTTGAGTCCTTGTCAAAAACGACCCCGTCCTGGCTTCTGGCAGCCGTACACTGCTTCTAATGAGGCGCAGCTGGGGTTCCCAGCCTATGACTTTATGATGTAAATAGAGGATCATGTTTTGAGGGTTTTTTAAAAATTTTTTTGTGTTTTATTTATTTATTTTTAGGGAGGGGAAGGAAGGGAGAAAGAGTGGGAGAGAAACATCAGTGCGTGAGAGAAACATTGATCACACGCCTCCAATTGGGGACTGGCCCGCAACCCAGGCATGTGCCCTGACTGGAAATTGAACCGGTGACCCTCTGGTTTGCAGGCCCGCATCAATTCACTGAGCCACACCAGCCAGGGCCTCACTGGTTTTTTATAGCTAGAATTATAGAGACTTTTCTCTCCAGCACTGGAATTCTGGGCTTGGGAGCCTGATCTGGGGCTGGGCCTCCTCACTCTTCAGGGGGAACCTCTGTAGTCAAGATACCCTTTCCAACTTTCAGCTGCTACAGGGGCGTGTGGGACCAGCCTGTCCCACCTCTCCATCCCTTCTACCAGTCTCAGTGTGACTTCTTACTTCTATCCTTACTCACAGGGTTTCTGCCCAGCCAGAGTGCAGGCAGCTCTGAATATGGTTGTTCTGTAGTTCAGCTGCAATTTTGAAATGGTCACGGGAAGAGGTTAGTGCGGTGCTTACTTACTGCACCAGCTTTCCTGGAAGCCCCATGTACTTCTCAATTCATGAAACACAGTCCGGAATTCCAGATGAGGCTCACCCAGGCCTCAGCCTGGGAGCGCTGTAAGTTACTGTTTGAAACTTAAGAGAATAGCTCTAAAATGGAGACGCTCCTCACCTCAAAATTGCCAGAATCTTGAACCTCTTGAATTTTTTTTGTATGATTTCTCTCAAATAAATGGCATCTAGTCAGGATCTTTAAAGTCATGCTAATGCCCTGCCACACCCAGTACAGCAAGCAACATTTCAAAATTGATCTTGGGCTTCGGTTGTCTAGGCGGTAGAGGCCAAGGGACGCAGCCCAGTGTGTGAACATTCTGGGGGCCAGAAGGGAGAAGTGGGCTCGTTGGCGCTGTGTGAGAGGCACGGATAATGGACCAGAGGCAGCTGCATGACACACCCAGAGCAGCTGACTAAGCGAGTGCACCAAGAGATAAAAAGGGCTTGGGGCTCCCAAGCATGGGCCACTAGGCCTTGGTATCTCTGCTGCAGATTCTTTCTGGTTCAAGAGCCAGAAGATAAGTCGAGGTGAATCAGTCAGAGTCAAACTGATAATCTCTATTAAATTAAAAAAAAATTGTTCAGGACTTACCCTAGCTTGTGTGGCTCAGTGGATTGAGTGCTGGCCTGTGAACCAAAATATCACTGGTTCAATTCCCAGTCAGGGCACATGCCTGGGTTGCAGACCAGGTCCCCAGTTGGGGCACATGAGAAGCAACCACACACTGATGTTTCTCTCCCTCTCTGTCTTCCTCCCTTCCCCCTCTCTCTAAAAATAAATAAAATCTTTTAAAAAACTGTCAAGGACTTAAATATGTTGAAACTCAGTGTCAAATAGATAATGATTTGCTCCTTCAGGGAAATTATCCTAAGATAGATGACCCACAATCTAAATTGTTATGGAAAGAGAACTGTGTATTTTGTTTTGTGGCATTACTATTATTATTATTATTATTATTATTATTATTATTATTTTGTGGCTTTCTTATGAGAGCACGGATGAGAAGTGGAAAACACTAAGTGCTTCCCACATGCCAGGCAGTATGCTAGGAGGTTTTCAGTGTGACTTCATTTCATCTTCACAAATACGCTAAGCTGCAAATCGAACGGACTCTCATATGCTTTGAGATGCATATACTCTACATTTCCAGACCTTTGAATCTGCGATTCACATTCTCATCGATGGCATTTTACACTGACTGTCAGCCAGTCAGCGACACAGTTGCGGTTGCTTATATATGCACACACTTGCTTATCATATTTTTGTCGCTTCATGTACACCGCTGGTACCTCGTGTGCTGTGTGCCACTGTCATTTGAAATATCAGCAACACGGCACTATGTTCGGCCTGTGGGGTGTGTGTGAAGAATGGCCCATTAATAGCGCAGCATTTAAACTGGCAACGAAGCGTGCAGCCGTTGTTTTAGGGATAGACCGAAGTGCGTGTTTTCTTGCAAATCAACGATCAGGTTCTTCCTGGGATATAAGAAAGCAAGACGCCTTTCGCGGATGAGGAATATCACATTTTATTTCTGAGACAGATGCAAAAGCATTGCCTAGTACAAACCAAATAACATAATGCCAAGCAAGAGGAGCTGCCAAATCTCTAAGAATAGGTGAAAGAAAATCCAAAGAAAGGACGGAAGGGTCCAGTTTGATCATAACTTGCAGAGGAGATGTCAGCAGCTTAGAATGGAACTAAACGTTGCATGACCAGCTCTGTTGGTGGCAGAAAGCAGTGTCTCTGTAAACAAAGGTACAAGAAAGCACAGGCAACGATTTTGGGTGAAATGGCTCACAGGGGGCAGCCTCTGAATGTGGAGAAGTTCTAGCAAAGCCTTCATCCACTTATTCTACGTGTATTTGTATTTTTATATTTGTCTTCCAAGAGTCTATGTGTAAAAATGTTTAAAGCAGCTCTGCTAAGACACATAAATATTCTAAGTGATGAGATTGTTGCTTCTTCATTTCGAGTTATAAAATAATCATGCATTTTTCAATACAACTTGGTTTTAATGAAATAGAATATAATGATATATAATTGTCTGTCATTATAAAATGGATGGCTGGAGTTGGGGGGAGGGGTGAGGAGAAAATGGAGACAACTGTACTTGAACAACAATTAAAAATAAATAAATAAATAAATAAAATGTATCAGTAATTATCCCTGCAAGCTGCCCCACACCATATACTTAGATGGAAAATAAGTATCACCTTATCCATCAGTTTGGACTTGGACCACAAATCCAAGCATCAACTTGTCCTATCCCCAAAGCAGCTCCCAAACCTCAATATCATCCCAGCCTCCTCCCCACTCCTAACCACTTCAAAAGCATCTTTGACACGCAACTCCATTCTTTAAAACCTGTAACCCTTCTGTCTGTCTGGGAGCTTAGTCTGGGAACTCCTCTGTCTTCCCTGGAAGCCCTCCTCCCCTGGAAGGTCCCGGACTGCCCAGAGCCTCCCTGAACTATCTCCATGCAGAGGTGGCGCCCAGACCATAACCCACACCTTTAAACCGCCTTAACCTGGGCTTCTTCCATGCCCGTTTGCCGTCCCTGAGGACTCATGGCCAATTCTCAGCCCCATGTTGAGCCCCTTTTCCTTTCTCTCATAGTTTCTGTCTGCATAACAATCTTCTTCTTCCAGAGTTCCAAGATAGTCACAGGTAAGGATAAGGAGGGTGCCCTTGACAATTGTGTGTCTGTTTCTTTTTGGATGAACACCGCCAGTGTCTCCCAGGCAACCCTGTTGTCTCAGAGCTCTGGCACCGAGGTGTGGGAAGGATATCCATGACTCCTTGGAACAATACTGTGACAAGGACCATGCTGCCCCTGAACAGGACCAGCCTGTGAGATCCCACTGTACTTCCTGGGTGTCGATCTGTAACTCAGGGAAGTCATGGCCTTGCTGACATCTGTGATAGTCCTAGTGTGAGGACAGACACTTCAGTGTCACAATTTGTGACCTGGTTTGGATTTTCATGTCTTGAAATTGTTGGGTGACTCCCACTGCCTCCAGGTTGAAACCCCAACTTCCTGGGTGTCCAGCAAGGTCCCAGGACCTGTCCTGCTCTGCCCTCTGCACCTGCCTCTGCAGTGGCATGGGCCTCCATCCCCCACTCAGCACAGTCCCACCTGCAATTCTCACGGCAGGCTCCACCTGATCCCTACCATCCCTGCCTGCAGCCCTCCACCCTTCCCGGAAACACCTTTACTTCCTCAGGGCTCGGCTCCTGCAGCAACTCCTTCCGCCTTCCTGCCCTACTCCCAGTCTCCCAGTGATCATGAGTAAGGACCCTTCTATCCATTCCCACAGCACTCCTGCTCAGCTCTGGAATTGTAGACAGTGCAGGTCTGCAGGTGGATTGTGGGTGGGAGTAGAGGGAACCTTCAAATTCCCGGGGTGGAGAAGTATGAGAAGTCTAGGATGAGCTGGCGTTTGGTGGGTGATGTGTCAAGGAGTCTTTTCCTGCTGGGCTTCCCCCTCAGCAGTGTTCCAGGAAAGATATCCCAGCTTGGAAAGTCTCCAAGGTAGTATTCATACTGAAGCTTTAGATATCTAAAGGTGTCAACCAGTTAGAACTAGTTCAGGGATATTTTAAAAAAATTTTTGTTTTTTTTCCACCACGTAATTGTGACTCCTTGTGCCCTCCCCCTCTGGCAGCCCAGCCCTACTATTGCTAGCCAAGGGAAATTTATATAAGTCACAGGATCCAGGCGCTGCAGCCGCTGTGCCATCAACGACTCAGCCATCAACGACTCAGCCATCAACTACTCTGGAGGGTAATTAAGAGCTATGGTGCCCAGGATCTTTGGTAAGGGGGCTCCAGCCCTAAGTCTAGCTGATGTGTTCTGACACCTGAGTGTACCTCTTGTGCTTTTAACGTCATATCTTAGAAAATGCTGCCTAAGCCACAGTCATTAAGATTTTCTCCATTATCCTCTGCTAAGAGTAATATAGCTTTAGCTCTTATATTTAGGTCTATGATCAATTCGGAGGTAATCTTTGTACATGGTACGTACCAAGGGATAATCCCTTTCTTTTCTCCTTCTCCTTGTCCTTCTCTTTTTGCGTGTGGACATCCAGGTTTCCCAGCATCTTTGTCGAAAAGACCATTCTTTCCCTCTTTTAATTGTCTTAGCGCTTTTGTTGAAATTAAATTGACCATATGTAAGGGTTCATTTCTGGACTGTCCATTCTATCCGCTGATCTATATGGGTATGTGGATATATACTAAGTATATGGATGTATGTGCTAAATGTCACTGCCACAGTGCCTTGGCTACTGGATCTCTGTAGTAAGCTTTGAAATCATGGAGTGTCATTTCAAAAACTTTGTTCTTCATTTTTAAGATTGTTTTGGCTATTTTGGGTCTCTTGTATTTCAATGCAAATTTCAGGATCTACTTGTTAACTTCTGAAGTCTTCCCATTTATGAACAGGGATGTATTTCAATTAATTTATATATTGTCTTCAATTCTTTTAGTAATGTTTTGTTTTTAGTGTACAAAGTTTGCACTTCTTTTTTATTTTTTAACTTAAAAAATATATTTTATTTATTATGCTGTTACAGTTGTCCCATTTCCCACCCCCCTTTATTCCCCTTTGCCCTGCATCCCCCTCCCACCCACATTCCCCTTTTTAGTTCATGTCCATGGGTTATACATATAAGTTTCTTGGCTTCTACATTTCCTGTGCTGTTCTTAACCTTCCTCAGTCTATTTTGTACCTACCATTTATGCTTCTTATTTCCTGTACCTTTTCCCCCTTTTTCCCTCCACCCCCTCCCTGCTGATAACCCTCCATGTGATCTCCATTTCTGTGATTCTGTTCCTGTTCTAGTTGCTTGCTTAGTTTGTTTTAGTGTTTGTTTTTTTAGGTTCAGTTGTTGATAGTTGTGAGTTTGTTGTCATTTTACTATTCATAGTTTTGATCTTCTTCTATTTCTTAGATAAGTCCCTTTAACATTTCATATAATAAGGGCTTGGTGATAGTGAACTCCTTTAACTTGCCCTTATCTGGGAAGCACTTTAACTTGCCCTTCCATTCAAAATGATTGCTTTGCTGCAGAGTAATCTTGGATGTAGGTCCTTGCCTTTCATGACTTGGAATACTTCTTTCCAGCCCATTCTTGCTTGCAAGGTTTCTTTTGACAAATCATGTTTCTTTTGAGAAATAAGACTGATAGTCTTATGGGAACGCCTTTGTAGGTAAGAGTCTCCTTTTCTCCTGCTGCTTTTAAGATTCTCTCTTTATATTTAATTTGGGTAATGTAATTATGAGATGCCTTGGTGTGTGCTTCCTTGGGTCCCATCTCCTTGGGATTCTCTGAGCTTCCTAGACTTCCTGGAAGTCCACTTCCTTTGTCAGATTGGGGAAGTTCTCCTTCATTATGTTTTCAAATAAGTTCTCAATTTATTGCTCTTGTTCTTCTCCTTCTTCCACCCCTATGATTCAGATGTTGGAATATTTAAAGTTGTCCCGGAGGTTCCTAAGCCTCTCCTCATTTTTTCGAATTCTTTTTTCTTCATTCTGTTCAGGTTGAATGTTTTTTTCTTCCTTTTGTTCCAAATTGTTGATTTGAGTCCTGTTCTCCTTCCCCTCACTCTTGGTTCCCTGTACATTTTCATTTATTTCACTTTTCATAGTCTTCATGTTTTCCTCTATTTTGCGACCATACTAAGTCATTTCTGTGAGCATCCTGATTACCAGGTTTTTGAGCTCTGCATCTGATAGGTTGGCTATCTTTTCATCACTTAGTTACATTTTTTCTGGAGTTTTGATCTGTTCTTTCATTTGGGCCTTTTAAAAAATATTTTATTTGTTTATTTTTAGAGAGAGGGGATGGGAGGGAGAGGGAAACATCAATGTGTGGTTGCCTCTCATGCACCCCCTACCAGGGACCTGGCCTGCAACTCAGGCATGTGCCTGACTGGGAATTGAACCAGCGACCTTTTGGTTCACAGGATGGCGCTCAATCCAGAGCCACACCAGCTAGAGCTAGTTTTCTTATTTGAAAGCTTCTTTCCTTAGAATTAATGGTAAAAATAACATTTCTGATATGAACCATAAAAGTCTCTGAATATCCACAGCAATCTTTGGAAAGAACAAAGTTGGAGGAGTCATGTTGCTTGATATCAAACTATACTACAAGGCCATAGTCATCAAAAGAGCATGGTACTGGCATAAAAATAGACACATATATTAGTGGAATGGAATAGAGAGTCCAGAAATAAACCCATAGCCATATAGTCTGTTCATATTCAGTAAAGGAGGTGAGACCATGCAATGGGATAAAGACAATCTAGTCAATAAATGACATTGGGAAAATTGGACCAAAAGATATGTGCAAAAATGAAATAAATAGACTACAGTCTTATACCATATATAAGAATAGTCAAAAATGGTTTAAAGGCTTAAATGTAAAACGCAAAAGCATGAAACTCCTAGAAGAAAACATAGGCTGTAAAATCTCAAGCATTTCTCTGAGTAACATTTTTTTTCTGATATATCAACATTTTTTTTCTGATACATCTCCTTGGGTAAGGGAAACAAAATAAAAAAAATAAACAGGAACTTTGGCCCAAGATGGAAGCATAGGTAGATACACTTTGTTTCCTCCTACAACCAAAAGAAGGATGACAACCAATTTAAAACAATAAACAACCAGAACTGCCAGAATATCAAACTATATGGAAGCCCAGTAACCCAGGAGTTAAAAAGGAAACATTTATCCACACTGCTAGGAGGGGCGGAGATGGGCAGCCAGGGCAGAGAGGACACGCAGCAAGGAGGTGGCTGGTGGGCCAGGTGGTCCTACACTCATGTGCAGATAATCCAGGAGGAACAACTGGTGAGTGAGACAGACCACACATCCAGGGGTTACACTGCAAGAAACTAAAGCCTCAGACCTCTGACTGTAAAAATCTGTGGGGGTTGGAGTAGCAGGAGAAACTCCCAGTCTCATAGGAGAGTCCGTTGGAGGAACACACTAGGTCCTAGAAGGTACACAAGCCCACCCACCTGGAAATCAGCAACACAAGGGCCCAAGCACCACAAGTGGCTCACATGCCACTTTCAGTCACTTCCCCTACTACCCACCAGCGAATGCCCTTGAGCCAAGCAAGCAGCACTGTCCCTCTCTGACCCCTCCCCGACAGACAGCATCACAACACAGCAAAGTGGGTTATGCTGCCATGGTGAATACCTACGGCTCTGCCCCTTACAATGTAACAGCTGTGCCAAGAGAAAGCATATGGCCCAAATGAAAGAACAGATCAAAACTCGAGAAAAAGAGGTAGGTGACAAGGAGATAAACAACCTATTGGATGCAAAGTTCGAAACACTCATAATCAGGATTCTCACAGAAATGACTGAGTATGGACACAAAATGGAGGAAAACGCGAAGGCTATGAAAAGTGAAATAAAGAAGAATATACAGGGAACCAACAGAAAACCAGGAAGAAAACCAGGACTCAAATCAACAATTTGGAACAGAAGGAAGAAATAAACATTCAACTGGAACTGAATGAAGAAACAAGAATTCATAAAGTAAAGAGAGGCTTAGGAACCTCTGGGACAACCTGAAACATTCCAACATCTGAATCATGGGGGTGCCAGAAGGAGAAGAACAATAGCAAGAAATTAAAAACTTATTTGAACACATAATGAAGGAAAACTTCCCCAATCTGGCAAAGGAAATAGACTTCCAGGAAGTCCAGGAAGCCCAGGGAGTTCCAAAGAAATTGGACTCATGGAGGAACACACCAAGGTACATCATCATTAAGTTACCCAAGGTTAAAGATAAAGAGAGTATCTTAAAAGCAGCAGGAGAAAAGGAGACAGTTACCTACAAAGGAGTTCCCATAAGACTGTCAGCTAATTTCTCAAAAGAAACCTTTCAGGCAAGAAGGGGCTGGAAAGAAGTATTCCAAGTCATGAAAGGCAAGGACCTACATCCAAGATTACTCTGCAGCAAAGCTATCATTTAGAATGGAAGGGCAAGTTAAAGTGCTTCCCAGATAAGGGCAAGTTAAAGGAGTTCACTATCACCAAGCCATTATTATATGAAATGTTAAAGGGACTTATCTAAGAAATAGAAGAAGATCAAAACTATGAATAGTAAAATGACAACAAACTCACAACTATCAACAAATGAACCTAAAAGAAAAGAAAAATAATGAAAACAAAAACTAAGCAAACAACTAGAACAGGAACAGAATCAGAGAAATGGACATCACATGGGGGGATTTTAGTGGGGAGGGGGAAGGGAGGAATAGGGGGGAAAGGTACAGGGAAGAGGAAGCATAATTGGTAGGCACAAAATAGATGGAGAGAGATAAAAAAATGGTATAGGAAACAGAGGACTTAAAATGGTATAGGAAACAGAGGACTTAAATGTACAGCCCATGGACATGAACCAAGGCAGTGGGATGCTGGAGGGTGTGGCGGAAGGGTGGAGGGAGAATAAAGGGGAAAAATTGGTAAAATTGTAATAGCATAATTAATAAAAAATACTTAGAGAAAATTAAAAATGGAACTGCCTTATGACCCAGCAATTCCACTTCTAGGGTATATATCCAAAGAAACCCAAAACATTAATTCAAAAGAATATATGTACCAACTCCCATGTTCATGGTAGCACTACTTACAATAGCCAAGCTATGGAAGCAACCAAAGTGCCCATTAATAGATGAGTGGGTTAAAAAATGGTGTTTTTGAATTTATGCACCTGTTCTTCATTTTTCCAGAAAGAAAATAGTTACCATCTTTTGGGACCCTGAAGCCTTAGAGAAAGAAATTTGTGTGACCAAAAGTGAATGGTTGCAGGTGTGGTCACAGCTAAGGGCTCAGAAACTGGGGTCCTACCCACCATGGCCCAAGAGGGAGTCTCACGCAAGGAACAGCTGGAGGAACAGCACGTTGAAAAGTCACTGTCAGCCAGGCTCTGTGGCTGCGCTGGATCTAAAAACAGTCCAGTTCAAGGAGAGAACTTGCCTACACAGGATTTCCAGTCCAGAGTGGACACGTTCACTGCTGGTGATTCCTGACGCTTTCTCTTCTACTTTCTGGTGTCAATGATGTGACCTTTCATGGTGCTGCAATTATCCAAAAATTGCTAGCCTCCACCCTCACCTGAGTCAACAGTGTTCAAACTCTTTAGGAGATGTCTCCAAACATGGTAGCAAATACTAATAAAACTCAAGGTGATGCCTGGGTGCATGTGGAGTGGGTAGAGGACACAGCTGGCCAGGGCATGTGAATGTTGTGTGTTGGGGAGGGAGAGAAAGATCCTATTGGTTCTGTTTCTCTGGAGAACTTGAGCTGGTATAGTGCCCATAGAATGTTGCTAGCCTATGGGTCTCTGTCTTTTAGTCCAAGCTGGAAGTGCTCTCTTAGTACAAATTTTTATTTAAAAAAAATTTTTATTGTTGTTCAAGTACAGTTTTCTGCCTTTCCCCCCATCCCTCCCCACCACGCCAGCCCTCTCTGCCTCCCTCCCCCATTTCCACACCCCCTTGTTATTGTCCATATGTCCTTTATAATTGTTCCTGTAAACCCTTCAGTACAAGTTTTTCTTAAAAATATGAATATTCTATAAATTTTATGGGTGGAATCACCCATAAAACAAAAACCACATTGCATATCTCCTTGATATAGGCCCCTGTCTGTACCTGGAGCCCCCCTTGGGGTACAATTACCTTGGGATTCTTGGCTGCCCTTTTGTTTAATTGATAGGGCCTGGGAGGTGTGACCTTGGGATACTTAGAGGACATCCAGTTTTGCAGAAAGGCTCCACATGGTGGCATTGCCCTGGATAGTCCTGAGGTCTCAGGGAGAACCTCACAGCTTCACTCTGGGTTTGATCTTTGCCAGGAATCTGTTTTTTAATTCGAGAATCTGGCCACTCGGAGAAGCAGAAAGTGGGAAACAGTTTTATTTGTAAATTCAGCAAATCCTGGCAATTCTATACATATCCTCTAATATTTTCTTGAAAACTGGACACTTTCTCTCTCTTTTTTACATCTCATATCCCTCTTCTGATCATATGTAGCTAAAAGAAGCCATAAGGTACATTCAATATTCTGTCTAGAAATATTCCTTTTTTAAGTATATTTTATTGATTATGATATTAGAGTTGTCCCATTTTTTCCCCTGCCCTTTATCCCCCTCTGCCCTGTACTCCCATTCCCTCTAGCATTCCCCCCGCCGCCTTAGCTCATGAACATGATGTGATCTTGTTTGACCTAGCCTGAGAAGTGACACAACACCATTTCTGCCACATTTGGGGGGCAGCAAGTCATTAGGGTTGACCCAGAATCAAAGGAGGGGAGTCAGGCTCCATCTTTCAATGGGAGAGTGGCAAGGTCACACTGCAGCAGAGAATGTGGGATAGGAAATATTCTTTTCACCTTTGAAAAACACAGTCTAATAAACACACAAAGGTAGCACTTATCCATTTGCCTGGGGGTTCTCCCATGACGTGTCTACCATCAGGATTTGCATCCTTACTCAGACTTGCCAATGTGGTTCACAGAGATTATTGAGCATGAAAGACTCCAGTTGGTATTAATAAACCCAATATTGCAAGCAGAGTTTACTTAATAGAGGGAGGAACTGAGCTTCCCTTGTATTTATTGTTTCAGATCCTGGGAGTGGTTATGTATTCAAGGGCAGAAACTGTAGGTCAGTAGATTAGAAGTTTCTGATATCTCCATGCATATCAGGATAGACTGGTTTACTCACATCACTGTGCTCTGCAAAATTCACGCAAGCCCTCATACCCCAACCCCACTGTCACCATGGAAAAATTCCACTCAGGGAACATGAGAGAAGGCTTGTTTCAGCTTGCACAAGGCTCAAACCCATTAGCAGAGTTTCCCTCTGACTGAGATCAATGCCCAGAATCACACTAATTAGCCAAAAGATCCCATAACAAAAGGAAGTCTCATCTGTCTGAACAGAGACACTGTGCGTATTTTATAGGTGAATGAGGAGATTTAGCCTCACAGTGTGTTACAACTTAGTCTAGTTTACACAGACAAGTGGGAACCCAGATCTGTTTGCCTCAAGGGCTGCACCCATGGCTTCTTTCTTTTTTTCTGAGGATGCTTCATATTGAAAGGTAAAGAAAGGCCAAAAAAGTTATCAAAATCTTGGTTTATTTTAAATATTCCCATTTTAAAAATTTATAAGATTAGCACAAAAATATCCTGCAATATGGAGGGCTATTTAAAGGGTTGACAAAATTATAATAACGGTGCTCTTCTGGGGGAGTTGGATGGTAACAGGACTAGTGCACAGTTGTAGAATGGACTTGGGCCACCTCTCAGCTCTCTTTGTGATGGTATTAGTCACCTCTTAGGAGAAGGAAATCATTGAGATCCTTTGAGGGTGTGAGGTCTGAGACAGGTGCACCTCATGTTTGGATCACCTGGGGCAGGATCAGCTGCGGCTTGGAAACAAGAACCACAGGAAGAGCCAGAGCGATTGGAGCCAAGAGCGAGTTCCCGGACCCCCGAGCTCTCCCAGGACATGCTGACTTCAGGCCCTGGCTCAGGAATGTGCTCCAGGGGAGGAGGTCCTAGAGCACCTCGGGGACAGCTCACCAGTCCAGAGGTTCTCTCTGAAGGCAGCAGCACTGTGTTTTTTAGAAAAATGGTATCCAATATGGTAGCCACTAGACACATGTTGCTATTTAAGTCAATTAAAATTAAACAAAATTTAAAATTCAGTGTCTCAGTTTCATGAAGCACACTTTAAGTGTTCAATAGTGTCAACATCAAAAGTGTCCAAACCTATGGAAAATTTTTATAAGATTTTATATGAGCCAAGCTGACAACTCATGCTGGGAAGCAAGATCTCAAATAGTCCAGAGAATAACAGTTTTTCAGCTTCTTATATACACTTGAAATTAAGGAGGGAACATAAGGAAGATTACATGAAAGTAGGAGAAAGCAGGACAGTGAAGCGATGACAGGATAATTAAGAAGATTATGTGCTTTCTCTCTGGCTGGTGTGGCTCAGTGGATTGAGTGCCGGCCTGCAAACCAAAGGGTCACCAATTCAATTTCTTTTCAGGGTGCATGCCTGGGTTGTAGGCCATGTCCCCAGTAGGGAGCACTTGAGGGGCAACCACACATCAATATTTCTCTCCCTCTCTTTCTCTCTCCCTTCACTTTTCTAAAAATAAATAAAATAAAAAAAAGATTATGTGCTTTCTTAAGGGTGGTTGTACCTTTGAGGCATATTTTTTTCTGAAAGGTGTGTTAATCCAAATACACAAGAACAATGGACAGGGCTGGCTTAAAACCTTGCACTAAAGAAGTTAGAGGCCTGGAGTTCTGTCCAAGATGGAGGCCTAGGTAGAAATGCTTTACTTCCTTGTACCACCAAAAGAAAGATAACAACCAATTTAAAAACAATAAACAACCAGAAGTGCCAGAAAATCAAATTGTATGGAACTCCAACAACCAATGAGTTAAAGAAGCATTCACCCAGACCAATAGGAGGGGCGGAGATGGTATACCGGCAGCTGAGCAGAGAGGACTCATGACAAGGCAGCGAACTATACGTGGAAGTGGGGCTGGCTGAATGGGAAACTAAAGACTTAAAGCTAGCTGTAAACTACTGTGGGGGTTGTAACACTGGGAGAAACTTCCAGTCTCAAATGAGAGATTTCATTGGAAAGTGGGGCTAGAGGAGAGCAAGCCAGTGGCGTTGTTCCCTTTCTGACACCTCCCCCACATACAGCACTACAACACAGCAAAGAGGGTTGCCCCACCCTGTTGAATACCTAAGGCTCTGCCCACTTACAACATAACAGGTGTGCCAAGACAAAGAAATATGGCCCAAATGAAATAACAGATCAAAACTCCAGAAAAAGAGCTAAGTGATGAGGAGATAGACAACCTATCAGATGCAGAGTTCAAAACACTGGTAATCAGAGTGCTCACAGAACTGACTGAGCTCGGTTGCAAAATGAAGTCTACCCAAAGTGAAATAAAGCAAAATATACAAGGAACACACAGTGAAGGGAAGGAAAGTAGGACTCAAATCAACGATTTGGAACAAAAGGAAGAAATAAACATCCAACTGGACCAGAATGAAGAAGCAAGAATTCAAAAAAATGAGGAGATGCTTAGGAAACTCTGAAACAATTTTAAATGTTCCAACATCTGAATCATAGGGGTGCCAGAAGAAGAGCAAGAGCAAGAAACTGAAAATTTATTTGAACAAATAATGAAGGAAAACTTCCTCAGTCTGGTGACAAAAAAATAGACTTCCAGGACGTCCAGGAAGCCCAGAGAGTCCCAAAGAAATTGATCTCATGGAAGAACACACCAAGGCACATCATCATTAAGTTACCCAAGATTAAAGATAGAGAATCTTAAAAGCAGTAAGAAGAAAGGAGACAGTTACCTACAAAGGAGTTCCCATAAGACTATCACCTGATTATTCCAAAGAAACCTTACAGACAAGAAGGGGCTGGAAGGAAGTATTCCAAGTCATGAAAGGCAAGGACCTACATCCAAGATTACTCTATCCAGTTATTATTTAGAATGAAAGGGCTGATAAATTGCTTCCCAGGTAAGGGCAAGTTAAAGGAGTTCACTATCACCAAGCCATTATGATATGAAATGTTAAAGGAACTTATCTAAGAAAAAAATGATCAAAACTATGACAGTAAAATGACAACAAACTCACAACTATCAACAAATGAACCTAAAAGAAAAGAAAAACAATGAAAACAAAAACTAAGCAAACAACTAGAACAGGAACAGAATCAGAGAAATGGACATCCCATGGAGGGATTTCAGTGGGGAGGGGAAGGGAGGAATAGGGGGGAAAAGGTACAGGGATTAAGAAGGATAATTGGTAGGTACAGAATAGACAGCAGGAGGTTAAGAATAGTATAGTAAATGGAGAAGCCAAAGAACTTATATGTAACAACCCCTGGACATGAACTAAGGGGGGAGAATGCTGGAAGGCAGGGGTGTGCAGGCAGAGGGGGAATAAAAGGGAGAAAAAAGCTGGGAAAACTGTAATAGCATAATCAATAAAATATTAGTAAGACAAAAAAAAAAGACGTTATAGGCCTGGGTGTTACTTTCCACCCAGACCTGCCCAGTTAGGAATTTACGATTTATTGCAGAACCCGATTTTTGTTCACGACAGCCACGTGTGCTGGCGGCTCCCATACCGGGCAGTGCGGACACAGAGCACGTTCATCACGGCAGCAAGTTCTGCGGGTCAGTCTCGTCTAGATGCCTTCATAAGTGGATTCAAATCTTGTCAGTGATTGCACCAACAAAGCTGTCCCAGTGAAGAAGGATTCTGATTTCCCAACTTTGTGGTTCTCCTGAAATGACACCCACGGCGTGTGCAAGCGTCACCTGGGTGGATGCCCTCCCATCACCCAGTGGGGACTGTCACCATGCAGATCATGTTCCTGAGGAGTCTGACTATGTCCTTCAGAATTTTAAAATGTAGTCAGCAAAAATATCATTGAATTGTATACTTTTAAGTGATAAGTTATATGGTGTGTAAATTATATCAATAAAAAGTTGTCAGTTTACATTCTATTAGTAAAGTAAAATCACTTACACAAGAGTGTGTCTTTCTTTCACCTGTGGCAAGAAATAGCAGTACTGGTGTGTGCAGAAGTCCTTTGGAAAAAGGAATAAATAAACACAATAATAAAGGCAAGAAATGAATAAAGATATGCTTAAATAAACCAACTGTCAGTAATTGTGAAGAGACGGAGATATTAACTATACTGGACCCTGCTGTCGTTTTATGGCTTCTCTCAGGAGACACAAGGCTTCTGGGTCAGAGACAAAGGACAGTTTCCCACTCACAGCAACAGAGAGCAACCAGAGTATCCGCCTTTGCACCCCGCCCTGGAGCCCCATTTCCCGCAGGGCGAGGGAGGAGGACCAGGGGTACCAGGCACACGGTGGGCTGCATTACAGGGGACAAACCCCAAAGTGAGGAAGTCAGAATTTTTCATACGGGGCAGCCTGGGCTTGTCCTGGAACAGGATTGTGTCACTAAACAATTCTGTCCTGGTCTCTGGAGGGAGGTGCTCTCTCCACCTGCCAAGGATGTTCACTGTGGAAACATCCTTGGAAAGAATGTGGAAGAGAAAAGACTGTCACTGCTTCACTGCAGGACATGCAAGAATGCAAGAGACCCACGGAAACTGGCTCCAACACCCACAAACAATATCATAATAAAGAAACAAGTTAATCATTGAGATATTGGGGAGCTGGCGTGTGACCCAGTGTGGCCTCGCTGCAGCCCAGGGAGGCCTGTGAGAGTCCTGAGTATGGGGACAGACACTACAGTGTCACAGGATTATCACCTGGTTTTCATTTTCATGGCTTGAAATCCTTGAGTGACTCCCACTGCCTCCAGGTTGAAACCCCAACTCCTTGGGTGTCCAGCAAGGTCCCAGGATCCCCCTGCTGTGCCCTCTGCACCTGCTTCTGTAGCCGAACTGGCCTTCATCCCCAACCCAGCACAGTCCAGCCTGCAATTCCCCAAACAGGCTCCACCTAGTGCCTGCAACCCGTACTTTCCACACTGCCCCCGCCCTTCCCAGAAACACCCTGTGTTCTCAGGGCTCAGCTCAGGCAGCAACTCCTCCCGCCTTCCCACCCTGCTCCCAGTCTCCAGGTGATCAAGAAGGACCCTTCTATCCGCCCCCACAGCACTCCTGCTCAGCTCTCTCACTGTGTTTATTTATCATGCGGGGTGGTGACTCTCCCGGTTACTTGCCCAACTTGGATTCTGTTTTTCGTTTTGTTTTGTTTTTTATTCTCACCTAAAGACATGCTTTTTGATTTTAGGGAGAGGGGGAGGAAGGGAGATAGAGAGGGAGGGACACATCCACATGAGAGAGAAATATCAATTGCCCCCCCCACCCCACCCTGGTCACACATGCCCTGACTGGGAATGAAACCTTCGACCTTCTGGTTCATGCAACAAAACTCCAACCAACTGAGCCACACCGGCCAGGGCCCAACCTAGATTCTTTTTAAAATTTCAGAGACATGCCTATATAGGGTAAAACTTCCAGCAAGTGTTTTTTAAAGTGAAAAATCAAAGTCTCCCTGTCTTCCTTGACTTCCATCCCCACTTGCTCTCCTGAGGCCAAGGCTGTTACCGGTTTCTCACTGTGGCTCCTTCATAGTTTTGAATGACATGCTCATAACCCCCCTAGGACATCAGGGGTCCGGCTCCACCACTTATAAGCTGTGGGACTTTGTCAAATGACTTAACCTCTCAGTGCCTTGGTGTCCTCTTCATACAGTGAAATAACAATGGTCTCCATGTTGGGACATAAAACTATCCAACCAAGTAAACACATTGATAGATAGTGTGGACACTGGGGACTCTGGACATATTTGTTATGATCCAAATTGAGTCCACTTCTGAAAATGTTTCATCCATGTTACTAGGAGACTTCATGTCCCTCCCTTTTGCCAGCCCTGCCCTTCTGTTGCAATCGGAGATGCATGAGTCTCTGTAAGAGTATATAAGTCAGGCTACAGCCCCAGATCAGTCCTTGTCCTGCTCTGCCATCAATGACTCTGGAACGTGCTCAACCCCATGGTGCCCAGGAACTTCGGTAAGTGGGCTCCAGCCCCAGGTCTAGCTGATGTGTTGCCACACCCTCACGTACCTCTGAGCCTCAAACTGAATTCTCTTTCCTATTCAATTCTTTGATTTATTATTGTTCAATTACAGTTGTCCTAATTTTTCCACGTTACTCTCCCTGCCCCACCCCCCCACTCCCATGTCAATCCCCACCCACCCTGTTGTCCATGTCCATGGGTCATTTGAACTTGTTCTTGAACTAGTCCTTTCCCCTCTTTCCTCCTTTATTTCCCATTCTCCCCCCACTCTGGTCCCTGTCCGTTTGCTCATTGTTTCCATGCCTCTGGTTCTATTTGGCTTTGAATTTTTGAGATTCATTCACGTCATAGAATGTACTCGTACTTTTTTCCTTTTTATAGCTGTGTAACCTCCCATTTTACATACGCACTACAATTTCTTCATCTGTTATTGGACAAATGGGCTCTTCCTATCCTTTGGCTATTGTAAATGATGCTGTTATGAAAATATGTGTATATGTGGGTGTTTATGTTAGTATCTGTTCTCAATTCTTCTGCGTATGTACTTAGGAATAGAATTGCTGGGTCAAACACGAGCCCTGTGTTTAAATTTTTGAGGAACTGCCGAACCGTTTTCCACAGTCTCTCAGCATTTTACAGCAACGTGTGAGGGTTCAAATGTGTCCACAGCCTCTCCAACTCTGTTTTTTTCCATTGAGCACCCCAGAGGGTGTGAGGTGAAGCCTGTTGTAGTTTTAATTTGTATTCCCTTGATGCATAATGATGCTGACCTTTTTTTTCATGTCCTAATTGGCCACTTGTACATCCTTTTTAGAAAAATATCTATTCAGATACTTTTACACTTTTAAATTGTTTTATTTGGAATTAAGTCTTTCTTGATCTTTAGCCTTTATCCCAGCATCTTTGGCCTCTCTCTCCATTAATCTGCCTCGGTGTCCAGCATGGGGTCTTGGAATGAATGAGGAATGATTATAAGATTCATCTCTGGGATGAAATACTATACAGCCTTTCAAAATGAAATGGAATAATTTTGAAAAATATTCACGAATTGTTGTTGTCTTAAAAGAGTAGAGATCCTGCTTCATACAAAACAGTAGGATCCCAATTTTGTCCAAAAAAAAAAAAAAGGGCAGTACATAGAAACTATGAGAAAAAAGATTTACATGAGAAAAAAGATTTGAGGCTGTGCAGTAAAATCTTACCAGTGGCATTTAGTGGGGGGCAAACTTACAGGCTGCAAACCAGCTTCTCTGCTTCTCTGGTCTGGATGGAGAGAAGACATTCTGATCCCCAGTCTCTCCAGTGTCGCATGTATAGTTCTGGTCACACTGAAAGACTGAACTTCTCACCAAGTTCCCAGGGAAAGAACTAGAACTGGCCAGACTTGGATCTGCTGCCACGCAGGTCTAGTAGGTATGGTCAAAGATAGGAACACATAGTACAAAAATAGCTGCCAGGAGCCAGCCTTCATTTCTTCTTTTCCCTGAGCAGTACAAATTGGCTTTCTTACACTCTACAAATTGGCTTTCTCTATCTACCCATAAACATGACAGAAAATGGCTACACCAAGAATCCTACATTTTCTCCTGTTCTTCATCCCAGCCACACTAGAAACCAACTGATACTGCAGAGCCCCAATGCTGAAGCTTTTGGAGAGAAAATTGGATGACTCCCAACTCAGGTGGCCTTATAAACCCCCGGTACCATCCCCTGTGTCCAGGAGAAAGGGAGGGGTCCTATCCTACCAAACGACCGCCCTGGCCCATGCTGTGGGGAGAGGGCAGTTCTCAGAAATTGTGATTGTCGTGAACTGGGCAGATGCCTCGCAAGATGAGGGCTCTTCCTGAGGCGATTATATCATGTCATGACTGCTCAGCTTGAAAGCATCTTCATAAAGCAGGGACTTGCCTTACTATCTTCCACTGAAAGCCCAGAAAAACTGGAGGGTCTTTTCCTTTGAAGGACATCAGAATTAGAAGCCTTCGTGCACATTGACTAATTCGATTTGTCCAGCATGTTGGACAATTAATTACCTTGAGCTGTGCCAGGCCCTGACTGTCCAGAGGTGATCAGATATCATCTCTGCTCAGTAGGTCCCACCCACCCCTGCCCCAAATATTAAAAAAATGGTTTTATTTGTCATTTTATTGTGGAGTTTTAAGAGTTCTTAATTATATTCTGTATACTCATCCCTTATCATTATGACTGATTTGGGATGATTTGAATTCTTTTTTCTTCCTGCTCTTCTGATTGAATGATTTTTCCTTCCTTGTGTTCCAAAGTGTTGATTTGATTCTTGGCTTTGTGCCCTTCACTGTTGGTTCCCTGTAGATTTTTCTTTATTTTACTTAATGTAACCTTCGTTCTGGGCAGATCTGAAAACATTTTCTCCCATTACATGGATTGCCTTTCCACTTCCTTGATATTATTGTGTGCAGTGCATAGATTTGTAATTGTAGGAGGTCCATTTTTCTTTGTGTCTTGTACTTTTGATGTCATATGTAAGAAAACACTTCCTAAACCATGGTTGTTAAGATTGACTCCATTATTCTCTGCTAACAGTTGTATAGCTTTAGCTCTTATATTTAGGATGATCAATTTTGAGCTAATCTTTGTACATGGTATGTGCCAAGGGATCTGTCTTCTGCTCCCTCTTTTTTTTTCTCTTTTTCCTTGTCCTTCTTCTCTTCTTGCATATGGACATCCAGGTTTCCCAGCACCATTTCGTGAAAAGGCCATTTCTTCCCCCTTTTAACTGTCTTAGAACTTTTGTTAAAATTAAATTGACCATAAATGTAAGGGTTTATTTCTGGACTGTCCAATCTATTCACTGATCTATATGGGTATGTGGCTATACATGCTAAGTATACAGATGTATATACCCAACGTCAGTGCCACAGAGCTTTGACTACTTTATCTTTGCAGTAGGTGTCATTTCAACAACTTTGTTCTTCTTTTTCAAGACTGTTTTTGCTATTTGGGGTCCCTTGCATTTTAGGATCAGCTTGTTAACTTTCACAGTCTTCCCATTTATGAACATAGATGTATTTTAATTAATTTATATATCGTCTTCAATTCCTTTCAGTCATATTTTGTTGTTTTCAGTGTACAAAGTTTGCACTTCTTTTGTTAATTGTATTCATGAGTATTTTATTTTTGGCTGTATTATAAGTAGAATTATTTTCTTAATGTCATGTTCAGATGGTCTCAGCCAGTGTATACAATTGATTTTTATATGTTGATTTTATATTTTGCTGACTTTGTCAGTTAGTTCTATAGGGGTTGGTAGCTTCCTAAGAATTTTTAATATACAAGATCATGTCGTTTGCAAATAGAAAAAGTTTTACTTCTTTTCCAATGGGAATGCCTTTTCTTTCTTTTCTGGCCTAATTTCCTGGCTTAAACTCCCAGCGCTTTGTTGAGTAGAGGGGTGAGAGTGGATGGGCGTCTCCCGTTCCTGGTGCTGAGGGCAGAGCATTCCGTCTTTCACCGCGAGGTGTGATAAGCTGTGAGTTTTCCTGTGAATACCCTTTATTGGGTGAGGAAGTTTTCTTCTATCAGTAGTTTCTTCTTTGTTGGATTTTTTAAAATTATAAAAA